>QODF01000261.1:3443672-3487810 GCA_024372805.1 Oostethus manadensis | reverse complement strand
AGATATTTTCCCAAAAGTCTTGGCAGTCATGGAGATGTTTTTTAGCAAAATTAAGACGAGCCTTAATGTTCTTTTTGCTTAATAGTGGTTTGCGTCTTGGAACTCTGCCATGCAGGCCGTTTTTGCCCAGTCTCTTTCTTATGGTGGAGTCGTGAACACTGACCTTAATTGAGGTAAGTGAGGCCTGCAGTTCTTTAGATGTTGCCCTGGGATCTTTTGTGACCTCTCAGATGAGTTGTCTCTGCGCTCTTGGGGTAATTTTGGGCGGCCGGCCACTCCTGGGAAGGTTCACCACTGTTCCATGTTTTTGCCATTTGTGGATAATGGCTCGCACTGTGCCCATCATGCCTGGGGGTGGCTACAGAAATTGAACTCAGGTGCGATAAGCCACAGCTAAGTTATTTTTTAACAAGGGGGGAAATCACTTTTTCACACAGGGCCATGTAGATTTGGAGTTTTTTCCCTCCCTTAATAACGTAAAACTTAATTTAAAAACTGCATTTTGTGTTTAATTATGTTATCTTTGACTAATAGTTAACTATTTTTTTATGAGCAGAAACATTTAAGTGTGACAAACATGTAAAATAATAAAATGTCAGGAAGGGGGCAAATCGTTTTTCACACCACTGTAGGCTGGCGAGGACCCTCAGCTTGGGCTATCATGGGATTGTTGTGAAAGGGGAAACGGGAGGAAAAAGTGAAAACTTCGAAAGAGAAAAACACTAACAGGAGATCAGAATATTGCTCACCTGAATGCAGTATAAAGCACAGAGCTGGCAGGTGGGTTAAGGCCATGGAAACAAAACATACAGCTACCAATGTATGGAACCACAGGAGTGCCAAAATGTGTAGTAAAACTTATAAACCTCTCACTTACTGTAAATCTGGCTCTTTTAAACATGCTGTGCTAAACCCCATTCTTAAAAAGTCCAGTCATGACCCCACAGAGCCCAAACCCAGACCCATACCAAAACTCTCATTTGTTTCCAAAATTTTGGAAGAAGTGGTGGCAGACCAGTTGATATCTTTAATAAAGCAGCATAGTTTCAGTCTGGGTTTTGAAAATTACACTCCACTGAAACTGCTTTTAAAGTATCTAGTGATGTGATGATGGCAGTACTGGTACTACACAGTACTGGCACTGCTGGATCTAGCTTCAGCTTTTGATACTGTCGATCACAGTGTTTTGATCGGTCGTCTTGAAAAAGAGATTGTGTTCTCCAGTGGTTTTCCTCTTATATTCAGGTCAGAATTTATAATGTTGCAGTCAACAATAGAGTGATGTGTCAAATTTATCTTGTGGCGTCGCAGAAGGGTCTGTCCTTGGTCCCGTTGTATTTTTGCTATACCATTTGCCACTTGGTCGAATTATTGGTGGTGTCAATAATGTGTCATATCGCTTTTATGTGGATGACGTCCAGTTGTATTGTTCTTTTAATGATTCAGAATTTAATTGTTTGTCATTGTTCTTAGAGTGTGTGTCCTCCATCAGAAACTGGCTATCCTCAAACTTTTTGCAGATTACCTCAAACAAGACTGAGGTTCTGATTTTTGCCCCTGCCAATAAGATTACGGTGATTAAACAGCACCTTGGCTCGCTTGGCCCCTCTGTCAAATCCAGCCTCAGAAACCTGGGGGTTGTGTTTGACCAGGCCATGTCCTTGGAGATACACTCTAAACAGTTGGTCAGAAATAGTTTTTATCACCTTAGAAACATCTCCACAATTCGCAGAATGTTGTCAAAGAAAGATCTAGAGATGATCATTCATGCCTTTGTATCGACGCGGCTTGAGTCTTGTAACTCTGTTTTTACCTGTTTTAATAAGTGTGCTCTTAAAGATTACAATTAGTTCAAATTTCAGCTGCCAGACTTTTAACAGGGACCCCTTGAAGGTCACATATTACTCCAGTTCTCTCACCGCTCCATTGGCTCCATCTTGGTACTGACCTTCAGAGCCTTAAATGGACAGGCCCCCCAGTATATCTTGGACCTCTTGACCCCTTACGCTTCTGTCCACACGCTTCGGTCTTCGAGCCAACACTCCCAAAGACTCGTTATAAGACACGAGGGGACCTGTCCTTTCAGTCTGTGGCCCCCCGATTGTAGAATGCCCTACCACTGTCGTTACGCATGGCTGAATCTGTCGACTCTTTTAAAAAGGAGTTTAAGACGCTATTTTTTAAGAAAGCCTTTGATTGTTGATTTTCTTGTTTGTTTATTATTATGTGTATTTTTAACCTATTATCTGTACAGCACTTTGTGATTTTTAGCTGTGAAAAGCACTTTATAAATAAACTTTTACTTCACTTTTTACTTACTGTAAAGCCTTAAATGAAGGTTTAAAATAGCAAAAACCTAAACCAAAGCCCAACCTGGCACTTTTAAATTCAATAAATTTGGAAAATTCTACAGAACTTTTGGCATTTAAATGTTCACCTGATACTAATTGTTTTTCTTTATGTATCATCATATTTGTATTTTTAGTGATAGCCTGCAACTATTTTTTTTATGTTTTTTAATTTTTAATTTTTCTGTTTTATTTTTTTTAATTTTTTTTTTATTATTTTTTTTTATTATTCTAATGTTAATTTTTTTTTTTTTTTCTTTTAATTTTTTTACTATCCTTACTTATTCTACAGCGTATACTAGATAAAGAGCTCGAAATAAGATATTGTGGGGGCGGTTAATTAAAGCTACATGGTTACTGATGGGGAAAAAAAAATGAGTGTCAGAAGGGCATCCAGCCATTTTTCACGTTGTTCTACAATGACAGGTGTTTGATTTAACCTCTACACTTATTCAATAACTACTTTCCAACATTGGACGATTCTCACTTTTAGCTTCTTTTGCTCAACTTTGCGCATGATGAACCTCCTCTACAAATGTAAAGTAATATCACAATAATGGATGGAATAGCTTCTTTTGTCGCAGCGCCGCCAACTCCATGCATCATTAAAAGATTAAGGATGCAGAGGCATGCACGCGCTCAAGTCTAGAGCGCTTCTTCACTCCAAAGTAAGTCTTTATTTGCCTCTTTTCCTCCCGCACCCCAAGGTTGCCGTAATTAGAGGTGTTTTTCACCGACATGCATTCGCTGAGGTTATTATTCTGGCTGGAGAGCTGCGAAATCACCTAGTGGCACTTTGAAGCGTTGACGCAGGGAGCTTATCTGAATAAAAGGCTCTTATCGTGTTGTTTGCACCTCTCAAAGCCATCATCCGAGCCACAAGGTCAACAGCTAAAGAAATGTCTTTGCGGGTGGGGCGGGGTGGGGTCCACTTTTCTACACAAAACCTTGTCTAATTATGCACCTTTTTGCTCCGCCAAGCAACATGTCGACCTTGTCCCCACCTGATGCACACACACACACACACGCACACACACACACCACACAGATAAATCATTTTTTGGTTATAACCCATAGCACTGCTGCACTATGCATTGTAACCACATTATACAGCATTATACAATACAGTAATGTAATGAAGTACTGTACTGTACAAATTTACTGTGCCTTATTGTAACAAACAATTTAAATACAATGACTGGAAATTTCCTTCTCTCTCAAAAGTGGTTCTAATGCTGAGAGTTGCGGCTGTGGACATCACATTGGACATTTACTCAGCAGACATTTTTTTCCCATTCCATTCCCTTTTCTTCCACCTAGTCTCAATAGGGAAGTCTAGATTTCCCGGTCCCTGGCCACTTTTTCCAGTTCCACTGGGAGGACACTAAGGTGTTCCCAGGTCAGCTGGGAGACATAATCACTCCAGCCTGTCCTAGGTCTACCTTGTGGCCTTCTCCCAGCTGGGCATGCCCAGAAAACCTCACAAGGAAGGCGTCCAGGAGGTGTCCGGAATAGATGCTCAGGCCACCTCAACTGACTCCTCTTGATGTGAAGGAGCAGCTGCTCTACTTTGAGCATCTCCCGGATGCCTGAGATCCTCACCTTATCTCTATGGAGGAAACTCATTTCCACCGCTTGTATCTGCGATCTGGTTCTTTCAGTTATGACCCAAAGTTCATGACCATAGGTGAGGGTGAGAACATAGATCGACCGGTAAATTGAGCTTTACCTTCCAGCTCAGCTCTCTTTTAACCATGACAGTTTGGTACAGCAACTGCATTACTGCAGATGCTGCACCGATCCGTCTGTTTTGAATATTTGAGTTGCCCAATTATGTCCCAACTGTATGTACTATATATATCCAATGACAAAAATACTGGAGTGAAAGCTAAGTAAGTATCTTACCAGCGTTTATTTTAATACCAAAAAACAGTGACAACAGCCTTAGTATTACTTAGTATTATTGCTATTATTATTATGATTATTGTTACATGTATAGATTCAGTCCATTGTCAGGTTAATTCTGGTGTGTCCAAACTTTTTTTTTTTTTTTTTTGTTTCTTTTTATTATTTATATATACCTGGACCAGGGCATCACTGAGCTCCTGGACAGTCTGAGGAGCAACTTGGCGGCGCCGGATGGACCTAAACATAATGTTCCAGAGGTTTTCTATTGGGTTTAGGTCAGGTGAAAGTGGGAGACAGTCAGTGGTATCAATTCCTTCATCCTTCAGGAACTGCCAGCATACTCTAGCCACTTGAGGTCGGGCATTGTTGTGGACCAGTAGGAACCCAGGTCCCACTGCACCAGCGTAGGTTCTGACAATGAGTCCAAGGATTTCATCCCGATACCTAATAGCAGTCAGTTTGCCATTATCTAACCTGTAGAGGTCTGTGCGTCTTTCCAGGGATATGCCTCCCCAGACCATCACTGACCCACCACCAAATTGGTCATGCAGAATTATGTTACAGGCAGCATAACGTTCTCCACAGCATCTCCTGACCTTGTCACGTCTGTCGCATGTGCTCAGGTTGAACTTGCTCTCATCGGTGAAGAGCACAGGGCGCCAGTGGCCTGGTGGTCTATGGCGAATGCCAATTGAGCTCTACGCTGATGGGCAGAGAGCACAGTTTCCACTACAGGATGTCGGGCCCTCAGGACACCCTCATGGAGCCTGTTTCTGATTGTTTGGTCAGAAACATTCACACTGGTGGCCTGCTGGAGGTAATTTTGTAGGGTTATGGCAGTGCTCATCCTGTTCCTCCATGCACAAAGACCTTCTACGGGCCTGTCCAGCTCTCCTGGAGTAACTACCTGTTACCTGGAATCTCCTCCATGCTCTTGAGACTGTGCTTGGATACATATCAAACCTTCTTGTAATGGTACGTATTGATGTGCCATCCTGGAGGAGTTGGACTACTTGTGCAACCTCTGCAACGTCTAGGTAGCGCACCATGCTATCAACAGAGATGTTAATCCAAGCCAAATTAAAAACTACAGCAGTAGAAAGTGAGTTTTAGTAAAAATCAGCCAAAGGAGATGATGTGTCAGTGACCTGGAAAACCATTTCTGTTTTGGGGTTTGTTTCATGTTTGCCACTCTGATGCACCTGTTGTTGATTTCATTAACAACAAGGCAACTGAAACTGATTAACAACCCCCTCTGCTACTTAACTGACCAGATCAATATCCCAGAAGTTTGACTGATAGGTTACTATACGCTGATTAAAAGGTGTTTCTCTAATTTTTTGGAGCCGTGTGTAATATACATTTATATACCAGTCTAGTTAAATTAGTAAGTATGATGTGGCACAAAATGTTTGATATAAAAAGATATATTGTATTCAAATTAAATTGTAGTACATTTTTTAAAATACCAAAAATGAAATGAGATGTACTGAAGTACTGTAATTGTGGTCATTATATTAGTGTAACATACGACACATTTGACATTTTTTCTGCGTATTTATTGTTTTTGGTCCCAAGTGATGTGATTTGATACTGAAGTTCTAATGTGGAGGCGGCTAGAGTTTGATTCCAATAAGTTACCTATACAAACAGGGGTTTAGGACCCACGGGCTTAAATACTTTAAACTTCTACAGCAGTAAAAAAATCATTTAAAAAAATCATCCAAAAGAGATGAGGAGTCAGTGACCTGGAAAACCATTCCTGTTTTGGGGTCTGTCTCATTGTTGCCACTCTGATGCACCTGTTGTTGATTTCAGGCAACTGAAACTGATTAACAACCCCCTCTGCTACATAACTGACCAGATCAATGTCCCAGAAGTTTGACTGATAGATAACTATACTCTGATTAAAAGGTGTTCCTCTATTTTTTTTGATGGCAAAAAAGCTCATGGCAAAAGCTCTGCTCTTGTGGGCTGCTGTAACTTAGTAACTTAGCAAGGCACCTTGTATCTTATTACAAAAAAAACAAAAGGAGCAAAAAATAAGTGTGAGAGGTATCAAAATAAATTAGCAACCATTTTAAGTGTGTGTAGTAAAGAATATTGTAGTCAATTAGACAAGAATGAAAACAACATTAGAGCAACATGGGACATTCTCAAGAGTATCATTAGAAATGGAGCCAAGAAAGCACATTTGGTAGATGGAAATGCCAAAAATGATATTGTGTAAGACGTAGTTGAAAGGTTCAATGACTACTTTGTAAATATTGGACCAGCCGAGTGGTTAGCATGTTGGCCACACAGTCAGGAGATCCGGAAGATCCAGGTTTAAATCTGTGTTGGGCATCTCTGTGTGGAATTTGTATTTTCCCTCGTGCGTGTGTGGGTTTTCACTGGGAACTCCCACATTCCAAAAACATGCATGGTAGGTCAATTGGTGACTCTAAATTGTCAGTAGGTATGAATGTGAGTGTGAATGATTGTTTCTCTATATGTATTTACTTGCGACCAGTCAAGGGTGTACCTCACCTCTCCAAGTCCGCTGTGATAGGCTCCATCACACCCCGCGACCCAGATGAGGATAAGCGGCATAGAAAATGGAAATATTGGATGAAGTCTGAAAGAAAAAATTCAATATTACTTATCAGTGGAGGAAGAGAATTAAAGTACAGACAGGAATCCCAGCATTTTGTTTCTCACTAATGTGACAAGTAAGGACATGATTGACATTGTTAACAAATGTAAAGCAAAAACATCACTGGAGTGTAATGGAATTGAGATGGAAATGATAAAGAAAGTAATTAATGAGATCGCAGAGCCATTGGTGTATATCAGTAATTTATGGTTTCAAACAGGTTCAAAACAATCTTCAATACTGGAGACAAACACATTTACAAGATCCCGACTAGTTTCTTTCGTGCCACAATTTTCTAAAACCATTGAAAAGCTAGTCAGTAACAGGCTAGACAAATTTATAAATAAAAATAATATACTAAAAGCCAATAAAAAATCCAAATTTAATAGCACAAATTAAAATAAGCAAGGAAATTACCAATGCTATAGACCGCAGAGAGTGCACAGCTGCAGTATTTATGGATTTAACAAAAGCATTTGATACAGTTACCCGCAATATCTTAACTTACAAACTAGAATGGTCTGAGGGCCAGTTTTGAACTGGGTAAAAAGCTACTTAGCAAACAGGAAGCAGTATGTGAGGCTAGGAGAATCTACATCTGTAAGCTTAAATATATTGTGTGGTGTACCCCATGGTTCAATACTGTGAACAAAACTGTTCACGCAATACTGAACTGTAATATAAATAGCACACAATTTGCTGAGCTGGAAGTAGGTTGGATTAAATAAGCGTTGCTTCTTCCTACTCCTATTTGAATAGTAACATGTGATGTACTCAATTATAACGTAGATACATGTTCAAAGTAAAAGCAATTACCATTACCACTACTATTTAGTCCATGCTCTCTCTGCAGTTTAAAAAAATAAAATAAAAATTCAAATTTTGTCTCATTTAATCTCCGTACGGTTTTTTTTGTATTACGACCCTACTCCCCTAGTATTTTGACTTTTTTGCCTAATGCTACAACTTTTTCTCCAGCCTAATTTTTTCAAAATGACAACTTTATTTATTTATTTTTAATGCTACACCTAAAAGAAAAAGACATTTTTTCTTTACAATTTGTCTTCTATGCTAATAAAGAAACATTATTTATCCATGTAAAATTAGAGTACAAATTTTTAGGTCTTCCCTGGAGCCATCTGGGCATGACCTCTTCACCACGACGGTCCGGTACAGTGATTGCATTACTGCTGACGTTCCACCGATCCGTCTGTCGACCTGACACTCCAACCTGCCCTCACTCGTGAACGAGACCCCGAGATACTTGAACTCCTCCACCTGAGAACCATGGCCTCGGATTTGGAGGTGCTGAGTCTCATCCCAGAAGCTTCACACTCAGCTGCAAACCGCTCCAGTAAACGCTGAAGGTCACAGCCTGATGAGGCCATAAGGACCACATCGTCTGCAAATAGCAGAGACGAGATCCTAAGGTCACCAAGCTGGACTCCCTCAACACCTTGACTGCGCCTAGAAATTCTGTCCATGAAGATTATGAACAGAATCGGTGACAAAGGGCAGCCTTGGCGGAGGCCAACGTTCACCGGAAACAAGCTCGACTTACTGCTGGCAATGCGAACCAGGCTCCTGCTTCGATTGTACAAGGACCGAATGGCACGTAGAAGCGGACCATCAATCCCGTACTCCCGGAGCACCCCCCACAGGACACCACGAGGGACACGGTCGAATGCCTTTTCCAGGTCCACAAAGCACATGTAGACTGGTTGGGCAAACTCCCACATACCCTCGAGTACCCTTGCAAGGGTGTAGAGCTGGTCCAGTGTTCCGCGACCGGGACGAAAACCACATTGCAGCTCCTCTAACCGAGGTTCGACTAACGGTCGTACCCTTCTCTCCAGCACCCTGGAGTAGACTTTCCCAGGAAGGCTGAGGAGTGTGATCCCCCTATAGTTGGAACACACCCTCCGGTCACCCTTTTTAAAAATGGGGACCACCACCCCGGTCTGCCAGTCCAGAGGTACTGTTCCTGACTTCCATGCAATGTTGTAGAGGCGTGTCAACCAACACAGTCCTCCAACATCCAGAGCCTTGAGAAATTCTGAGCGGAACTCGTCTACCCCCGGAGCCTTGCCACTGGGGAGTGATTTAACTACCCCAATTACCTCAGCCACGGTGATAGAACTGTCCACGTACGTGTCCTCAGATTCTGCTTCCTCTACGGAAGGCATGTCAGTGGGATTGAGAAGGGCCTCAAAGTATTCCCTCCACCGACCAACTATCTCCACAGTCGAGGTCAGCAAGCCCCCGTCCGCACTGTAAACAGTCTGAACTGGGGACCGCTTCCTCTTTCTAAAGTGTCGGACGGTTTGCCAGAACCTCTTGGAGGCCAACCGAAAGTCGTGCTCCAACCGAAACTCGCGCCTGCGAGTTAGTCTAGCAGCACAAATCAGCTCAGCTTTTACCCTCAGATACAAACATTGATTGAAATGGCCTTTTATTTTCATTGATATTGTAATTTTCATGCTTTTAAGGAATTGTATTGTGAATCCCCAAAAGTCCTTCAATGAGGATAAAACATGAATGAGGGGTCGATTCAACTCATGATGGTCGCCACAAAGATAGCTGTACTAGTACACGCACACACGCACACACACATACACACACACACAACCCTGGTAATCTCTCCTTTTAGTGTCTCTTCTGTTCTTTTATGCGGGGATTTTCCTTCTGATGGGAATTTGAGCAGCAGACGCACAGCGAGGTCATCTAATTAGCCATAGATGGACGACTTCCAATACAAGTATATGAGCAGAGATTTGCCAGTGGACAAATCATTTTAACCCTGACAAGAAAGGGGACATCTTGCAACCCTAATTACAATCACAGGGAAGCGGAGGAAAGAGGAAAAAAAACAACTGTGCTGTGAGGCCACATTTGCATTTGGGAGAGTAAAAACATGTTTTTTCTCTCTTTGTGGCGCCGCTCTGGTCTTTTCATGGCTGTCTAAACAAGTTACAAGGCTGAGGGATGATGTGTGCTGATTTCTACTTTTTTTAACCCCCCGAGTTGCCACCACAGTTTGCTCAGATTAAGTTTACAACACTAAAGCAAAGCAATGATGTTGATGTTGTTTCTGCTGGTAAACAATGGTTGAGTGAAGAGCCAGAATATGCAAAACAAGACACTGATTAGGACTGTTCTGACAAACCTGAACAAACCCAGACAAATCCTTTACTAATGCTTCTACCAGTGAGATTAATTTAGCATTCATGTTGCGTTATGTGTCGTACAGCACTGTACACTAAGACAATAATTACCAAAACGCAGCTTAATTATCTCTGTCAAGACAGACTCTTAGAACAGCTTTTGTATTGGACATAATTTGATATATATATTTGTTGACATTGAAACTCCTGACCCATAACTAAAACTGTTTGATGAAAATTGCAGCTTTTATGTTTGTTGGTATTTGTAAAGATTTGAACTCTTTTATGTCCTTATCAGTATGACGCTGTCGTGCAAACAGGAGTTCAGTTCAGGATAGTCAGAGATTGCTCCATCCATCCGCTGCAACCTTTCACACTAAATATTTGTATACTGCAGAAGCATCATTTAGAACACATTCACATTTGTTAGTCCAAGCTGATACAGACACCATGCCCTACAAATGTAAATGATAATATCTATTTATCTGTGCTCTACAAACTGAACTTAAAACTGAAACCAGGAAAAAGCAAAAAAAATGGAGAGCTGTGAAGTGTATTCAAGAGTCAAATGGCATGTTGAGTATAATACATTTTGAAAAAATTGGCATATTTACACCAACATAGAAAGTATTCCCAGCTTCTCGCGCCCCCCTCACAGTACAACGCTCTTTCCCAGGGGGGCACGCCCCACTATTTGAAAACCACTGAATCAGGGGAATGGAATCTATTGCCCCAGGAGACACCCTTTAAGTTGTTTTGGATTGATTTGGTCAGCGCTTGCGTTTGGTTAATGTGTTCATACTTGACCAAAGGGACAAAACAAACTAGTTAGAATTTGATTAAACCGGACTAAAATGTGCTGGTTTGAAATTTTTTAAGGATAGAAAATGGATGGATGGAAAAATAAGGTGTTGTCTTACATTTAGGTCAATACAGTAATTGCTCAATAGGGGACATACGGTATGTCTGTGATTTTGTGCATGAAACATTAACCGTACAATGGGAATGAAAGTGTTTTTCTGAGATATTTTGTATTTTTATTTTTATTACATTTTTTATTTGTTATATGTAGACAGTTGTGCTCCAAATTTCAAAAGCCTTTGTAAGCCTAAAAAATCCTAAATGAACTAAAATACAAATATAAGGCATTCAAAAGACACATTCATAGATACTGTGAATACTTGAATAAGACTGATGTGTCTCCACACTCATTAGTGTGTAATGTGTAAACATTTTTTCTTGCGTGTACTTTACCTTGAAGAGCAGATGGAGATGTTGGCGGAGGTGTAGGAATGGTGATCGGAGTGAGATTTGGTATTCGCATGCGCATCTGTAAAGGGGTGGAGCTATGACGCAAGCGTTTTCATGGAACAAACAATGGAGCTATAGAGATGCTAACGACGCCTTCATATTTTTCCACTGTGGGACCCGGTCTCAAAAGTGTTCGTTTACAGACCCAGAAAACGCCGACTTCATATGGATGATGCGCAGGTTTGATAAAAAATTGTGCGTTTAGGTAGAACATTTTCGTCTGGATGGGGCTTTAATATGTATGTGTAATATACTTTAATATGAATGTAAAACCCGCAAGTTAATGTGCTCGTAAGTCAAGGCACCAGTGTATATACAATATACAGTATTTATGTTAAGTAATCTTGCAGTTGATGGAGTACAATAGTGTCACTAGTACAACTAGACAAAAAATGTATGCAAAACTTCAGATGAAAGGGACAAAGCCAACTAGTTTGAGTTTGATTCAGATGGATTAAAATGTACTTTGGCAGTATCATAGTTTGCTTATAATGAAGCTCCTTAAAGACCAGTTGAAAGCAGAATTAGCCAGCTGTGATCAATATGTCATTCCCCGCTGTCCGACCCTGCTGGGCTCAATACTGTTAGCGCCCCCTTGCCCCCAATCGACTTTACCCCAAAGCACTCTTTAATACAGCCTCTCTTTACTTCGATCCATCCATCTTTTTCTCCCACCCTCATTTACGGCACCATCCATCCCACCACTCATCCATTACTTTATCCCGCATCCATCCATCCTTTGACCTCTGTCTATGCGCCCGTGATGGGTTTTACAAAGCCTTCAATCTCAAGGATTACCTGCACGAACCTCAACCTCTCGCCATGCCAATCCCCTCTTTGCACCCCATTGCTTTTTCTTTTGGCACGATCTCATTTTCTTTCACTCCGTCTCTGTCGCTCCCGCCGAGGAATAATCCCTCGCCGGTGGATTGTTGGACTCAGAGAGGAGGCACGGCACTTTTTGTAGACTCTGAGAGTTCATCTAAGCCTTAATGTGGACTTTGACTGACCTAAAGTTGAGCCTGCAGCGCAACATGACACCACTGTCACATACAGTCCTGTGAAAAAGTGAAAAATGCTTTGGGAGACATGCTAGGATACACGTCGTACACATATCCTTTAAGTTTTAGAATCATTAGACAAATAGTCAAAGACTTCTGGACAAAGTATAGAATAGGAAAGAATGCATGTGCATTAATCCGTCGTCGTCCGGTTTCCAAGGCTCATTTAAACTTACGACAAAGTAGAATCTACCAATCCTTTAGGAGAATAAGACAACAAAATACAGTGGTACCTTGACTTACGAGTGTAATCCGTTCCCAGACCTGGCTTGTAACTCGATATACTTGTACAGTAGGTCAGACCAATTTTCCCCATATGGAATAACGTAAATGCCATTAATTGGTTCCAGTGCCCTCAAAAACCACACCGATTTTTATTGTTTATACGTTTTTGAATAAGAATGATGTGTCTCCACACTCATCTTTGTACAGTATGTCTGCCCTGCGATTGACTGGCGACCAGTCCAGGGTGTACCCCGCCTCCCGCCCGAAGTCAGCTGGGAGAGGCTCCAGCGTACCCGTGACCCCAATGAGGATAAGCGGTATAGAAAATGGATGAATCAATCAATGTCTCCACACTCCGTAATGTATAAGAAACTTATAAGAAACCATAATAAATGAAAGTGTAAAGAAATAAATGTTTTCTTAAGTGTACTTTACCTTGAAGAGCAGGCGGAGATGTTGGCGGAGGTGTAGGGGAGTGGTGGAGGAGGTTGGAGCGAGATTTGGTAGTCTACAAACACAAACTACAAACTGCAAACAGCAGCATGCCGTCTGTAAAGGGGTGGAGCTATGACGCAAGCGTTTTCATAGACGCCGGGGGCAGGTCGTAACTATGGAGCAGTTTTTCCACTGTGGGACCCGGTTTCAGAAGTGTTCGTTTACTGACCCTGAAAACGCCGGCTTCGTATGGATGAAGCGTGGGTTTGATAAAGTAATTGTGCATATAGGCCTCGGCTCGTCTTTGTCTGAATAGGGTTTTGATAGATACGCTCATAAGTCTCATCAAGGCTCGTTTTCCAAAGCAAAATTTTGTCCTCGTAACAGTTCGTATGGGGGAAAACACGTAAGTCAATGCACTCGTTAGTCAAGGTGCCACTGTATCAGGAGAATGTCCACTGTGGTGAGTCATGCCAGTCCAAGTATTATAGTTCAAATATTATGTCGGCTTGTCGTCAGAGCTCACTACTGGTCACGTGATGGCGACAAGTCAGTGACGTCCTCGTGTTTAAACAATAGCGGATTTGCTACACCGAAATGACAAGCCGCCGTTTTCTGATTCTCTGGACTCTGGAAGGGGTTTTGAAAAAATACTGTTTCAGGGCACCCAGAATGACTGGCTGAAATGATAAAATACTGAAAAAGTTTCAGTGTGGATAGCGCCTTAGTTGCTAAGTCCCACCCATGTCCCTTCATGGCGCTCATATTCTTGCTCAAATTTTACACACATATTTGATTATATGTGTGTTTTATTATATCGGTCTAATGATCGATCAAAACAGTTAATTCTAGCTGTGACGATGCACGATGACGTGCAGGATTTCCCCCCAATTTTTTTGTCTTATGCCAAATTGCAGGGCATTAGAGGCATATTGTTTTACTCGCAGTTTGACATGTAAAAATTGTCTTGGCTGCAGCAATGCAGCACAACAACAACAACAGCAAAACAATTAATAAGCAAATATACTGATTGATTACGGGATGAGCTGAGATGCTGCTCCTGGATAAATGTTGCTCTTCTTTCTCCAGCACAGTCATTAGGCAGAACACACACAAACACACACACACACACACACACACACACTTTCTGCTGTTAATTTTGCATATGTAGGCAGTGATCGATGAATGTGCCGGCTAATGGTTAGAAATGCATTAGCTCAAATCAGACAGTCACGCGCACACACACACAAGCGTAATGTGTTTCGGAGAGGGCACACCGCGCCCTTCCGATTCAATTTGCCGTCATTACTAAATCATGAGCCGCCATGTTTACGGTCACGTGTCACCATTCCATCACATACCACCAAAGCTCTGTTCCGCTCTCGTTTAAAAATACCCCGAGAGTGTAATTAATCAACGTGGCGCCAGCGTGCAACAACAACGGACACGTGTCAAATTGATGGTCAGCCATGTTTGCTCGGCTTGCACTCATCACAAGGCCACTCTCTGCGCGTAATGACGCGTGGAGAAGGATGTTCTCCTTGTCTGCTAACCTTGTTTCTAACAAGATGTATGATGATGCGTCGGCTGTGATTTACGCATACATGTGTGCTTTTTATTGCAAGTAAAGTGGTGTGTCGGCCTTCTGACTGGCTGGACTGTTAGGGAGGGTGACCACAGAGACATGATGACCGTGTAAGCACGTCCGGCCATCATCTTGTCACATGACCTCCTCTTCGTGATGGACACATGTGACCTGCCCTAAACATGTGAGGTAGTTTTAGATCTAGAACCATCACTATACATTTTGTCAAAAGGGGGCCTTGAGCTACATAAAAATTGAAGCTCAGAGCTCAGCCTACGTTTTTGAAAAATACATTCAATCACATTTACAAATTAATTTAATAATTAATTAATAAGTAGCTGTAAGCGCAAACGGTGAATGACTAGCATGGAAGTCACCAGACTTTATTGGACTTTAGTTTTATTATATGGTGGTTCACTTCTCTTTACACTTGTGTGAGGATGGGACCTAAAGCATTACCTGTACAGCTAATATATTTTTTATCATGGTCTTGGTTTGCCAATGGCAAGATTTAACAAGTTGGACTGTTATTTCTAGGGATGTCCCATAATATCGGGCCACCGATATTATATCGGCTCGATATTGGCATAAAAATGTAATATTGGTATTGTTTTTTCCCCCTCTAATGCAGTGATTTTTAAACTCGGGGGCCCGGCGTTATGATGGTGGGGTGGGGGTTTGATGGGAATAATGGGGGGCTACCACAAACACTTTTCATTATTACTGTATTTTTCGGTTAAGCTTAAAGGTTCATCGACTTTGAACCCCCTCTGCGTGCGGCAGCTGGTCCGCTTGCCATAACGGAGTTTTCAAAACACCGCTAATGGTGAGGCGGTTAGACATAAATATGTTGACGCCGCATCAAGCGCTGAGCCGTGCGTCAATGTCACCGCCATATTGAATATGGCAAGCGTCGGAGCAGAGAAGATTCCTCATTCATGTGCTATATAGAAGTATACAACTCATTTGCGGTAAGACTTAACAATGACCTCTGATAGTATTTGGCCCATAGCCATTATAACATTGTTTTGACAGCATAATTTGCAGACGTGGAACACTGTATTCATTCATTCATTACATGTCTATGGGGTAGGGGGATGTAAAAAGAAACGCGGAAATAGCGGCAGGCAGACACGGTAGTATGCACGGGAGACTCCTCGGCAGTGTTGCACACAGTGCATGTTTGCAGCCACGGTGATAATCAAATTGCTGCTGCCATTAGTCCGTTCATCGGTACACAACAGATATGTGTTATTTCCATGACAGCAAATATTTGATGTTACATATATCAGAATCAAAATTGAGATTTGGACAATATCGGCATATCGGCAAATAAGCCAAAATCTGACATTTCTAATTATTTCCTATTGCAACGCACCAGGTCGTCGCTTTTTGTTTTATGCCGTGTTACGGCATTTTGTGGTTAGGTACTCACGCCCATAAATTCATTAAAATCTTAATTTTGTCCCGTAAGCATGAGACTCTCTCGAGAACCAGGTTGAGCCAACGAATATGCTACTCTTAACTCTGCACTGTGGCGACCATCGTTACGTATAAAGCTCATATTGTAATGTCTACCCGGATTTAAGGGTCAGCGGGAGCAGGTCAATCAACAATCAATCTTTTTATTATTTAAATACAAAAGAGGCCAAACCGAGGCGAAACAACATCAGCAAATTCATCTGTCATCTATGCATGCAATCGTCCTCCTCCCACACCCACATACACGGTTAAGACTCAGCCTATCACGTCCATGGCTGGTCAGAAATGTCAAAAGTCTTCAACACCACACATAACTGTCAGTGTGTTTGTTGAATATTATGTACAGTCGTCCTTCACCACTTCACGCTTCAAGTTGTGCAGCTTCACTCTATCGTGTATTTTCAGTTTATTCGTCCCTCGTTTGTCTTGTTTAATCGGTTCCAGACTCGACAGTAATAAGGGAATTTCCACAAAGTAGGATTTCATAGGATTTTCAAATGATAGAGAGTATAGAGAACTTGTTTCTGACTTTCTAAATACAATCTTTACTAATATTAGAGCCCTGTAGACATAAACACCCCTATAGTCACTTTTACACTCCTATTATTCTTTTTTTACAATATGCACTGTAATGGGATCACTGTAGGAACACAGGAGACGAACATAGCTTGCTACCAAGCTAACTAGTTAGCCATGAGATCATTTATTTTAAACATAAGAAAGGGTTTTGAATTGAGTGGGTAAAAAGGACACAGTCAGAAGTCAAAAACTTACCACTTCCGCATGGATTGGGAGGAGAAATTTTTTTCACTCCAGCATGTCAGACATGCCGTGGGTGTATTTAGAAGGTCGGAAACAGGTTTTCTCTGCACAAATTACAAAAGTATTCAATTTATAAGTAAGGAATTCTACTTTGTGGAAATTCACTCATCAGATCAGGTCTGGACAGAATTTACTGCGATAAACATGGAATGACTGTATACTCTATGTATAAATGTATTAACTGATTGTGTAAGAGAATTTACTTATGTGAAAGTGAAAGTAATAATAACAATGCAGTATGGTATTTATTTGTTCTTTTGTTTGTTGAATTCATGTATTTAGTGTTTTATTACTGTATATGTGTTGTTTCACATGGGAGTTCTGAAATTTGACTTACAACTCTTTCATAGGAGCATAATTTGCTTGTTACTCAAGTTGCAACTGTACTATTTTTCTTAAAATTAGAATAACCTAGAATAACCTCAAAATCAACAAGTGAAAAATATTAGGATATTTCCAAAATTCTTAGTCTTCTACCATTTTTGGAAATGTACAGGAAAATTTCTTCATTTATCTACGGTAGGCCCCAATTCAGGGGCATTAGCATGCCAAATCAAGCCTACCTTGCCTTAAGTCAGCCATGTTGGCGATCATGACTTCAGGTTCACAACACCATCACACCACCAGAACATGCGATGACAGAGTAAACATGCATATTTCATTTCCTACATAGCAAGTATAAATACCGCATCCATGAATGTCATTCACTGGGCCATCACTGATTGTACACCCACCTTTTTTTTTTCACGGGTTTTTAATATCTGACTGTTGTTTGCATTTGTAATGCCGTCTAAGCTCATTGTGCAGCGTCAGATTAATTTCTGAGGCTGAGAGATGCTGTTTGAGTTAGAAGTGGAACAGGCAGATAAAGAGGCAGAGAAACAAAGCAGATCCAAACAAACAAAACACAAAAGACAGACACAGGCGGTTATTATCAGAAGGGTATTAAAAGAGCTCGCCGGCTTCCTGATAGAAGAAGAAAAAAGAAATATTTTGTCATGAAAAAAAGAGTGTGTGGCATGACATCACGCCCACCTCTTGGGCACTGTGAGGCTTTGTTGGTAAAATTTGGTGGATGCCTGGTGTTGCTCATATTAGTCATATTATTATTAGTTTTATAGCGTATAACCAATATTATGTGAAAAGAGGTCATTTAATTAAATTGCATCTACATAGATAATTTTCTTCCATTTTTTCCTAACCTTAATTTTGAGTTTTTATGCATATGCATGTGCAATTATATGGGCTTGTTAGTGAATATTTAAAAGCATACAAACATCAACAACAACATAACACGCTGTAACAAACAAACTCTGAGCCTGAGGCATCAAGCGTGTTGATTACAAAAGAGAAATTAAACATTGATCATATTAAAATGACTGTAATGTTGACTCATTTTATCAGGAATGTGTTTACCAAAGTTAATTACGCGGGTGGGGGTGGGGAGGGGGGATTAAAAGCGGCACAGTTGAATGCGCTGTGTTTGTGAATACATTATGTATGACAATAACAACACATTTGGCTCTTATAGTGCCTGTAACCATGTGCCACATTGCCATTAAATAAAGCAAGGAGAATGAGTTGGTAAAACTTCTGCCCATTCTCAAGTAAACAAAGAAGATAGATCGCCTTGTTCAAAAAGCAGCAACAGTGTGGCTCCAGCCGGAACTTGTTTCAAATAAAATAAAAAACGGCACAAGCAAGTGGACTCATTTGACAAGTGCACAGTGAGGCAGCAGAGTGAGACGAGTGATGAATGACTCCACGTCTATATCAAAGCATCCAATGCTTCAAACTCTCAGCATCCATGCCTGGCAGCCACTTTAAGATCCTGTGATGGACTCTTAAAGATATACTCATATTCCTTCACTGGAGCTTAATACACTGGTTCCCTGTTAAACAACAACTTGATGCTTCTTCATATCATACTGTACATGTTAATTGCACTCCCCGTGTATACGTTTTTGAAATGAATTATTGCAAAATGTCATATTTGCTGTCAGTTGGAGTCCAGAGACTATTTTTATCAGAACCATAACTTTGGTTAACCTATCTGCGTGGTACACATATTGTATATAATACTGACGCTATAACGACATGTATTCATTATCACATTCTTTAATATGGAACGTTCAGTATGATATAGAATTGTACCACACAGAACCATTCAAGTGAGTGACAGGAAGGTTAACTGTTTCTCCGTATACAGTAGTCACATCATTTTTTCCTGGCATACATCATAAATGTGTTTATTTATATGTAAATTCTACCCTTTGTTCCTAGTTGCTGGAGTTTTGGTAAAGTCTCAAGATCAGTTCAGAACAACGGAATGAAAAACTGGTGGAGGTTTATATGTCAAGATTACTAATTCGCTAATTTCACTGTCAATCAAAAAGGGATTCTGCCTCAGACAGATCATCCAATCATTATGCAGAAGCCGAGCATCCGGGCCTGCCCACTGCCCTATAGACCCCAAGAGACGCCGAATGTCCAATGGGCGGGACAAAACCCAGCATTTATCCAATGAACCTCTAGTTAGAGAGAGTCATGACTAGTTATAGTCCCAAGGAGAAGACAGAGTTTGAAAACCATCTTCTCTCATCTCCTGTTTGGGCCTTTCCAATGAAATATGTCAATGGACGAAGACAATTGATAATGTGACCATGCTTTTATAGTTTTTTTTGTAGCTTAGGATGCGCCTATCAGCCTTTTATGCTGCTGATTTTGATACCAATTATCCATGGTTTTGATCGTCCAATACTGATACCAATCACATAAATTAACTGTAAATGTTCCTATTTGTTTCATGATGTCCACCATTGGCAACACATAACGGGGAATAGTTAGGACAATTCCAAAGGCCCGTGATTGTCAGGCCCCCCCCCCGCAAATTGGTAATAGAAAAAAAAAAAAAAGAATGGGCCCAGAGTGTTTTTTTTTTTCATGGGACGCAGAATTTCTGGCTGAACCCCTGCTACTAGCGATATGATCTGATTGGCTACATAAATGAAATACAGTACTACCAAGAAAATTTGAATATCCTGAAAAGGTTATTGTATTTCTGCGATTCAACTTAAAAGGTACCACACGGTGGTCGAGTGGTTAGGACGTTCGCCACTCCGTTGGGCATCTCTGTTTGGAGTTTTCATGTCCTCCTCGTGCGTGCGTGGGTTTTCTCCATTTTTCTCTCACATTCCAAAAACATGCATGTTAGGTTAATTGGCAACTCTAAATTGCCCTTGGGTATGAATGTGAGAGTGTGAATGTGACAGTGATTGTTTGTCTATATGTGCCCTGTGATTAAATGGCGACCAGTTCAGTACCCCGCCTCTCGCCCAAAGTCAGCTGGGATAGGCTCCAGCATACATGCGACCCTAAAGAGGGTAAGCGGTACAGAAAATGAATGAATGAATGAACTTAAAAAGTGAATTTGACATATAATTTATTAATATGCAATTCAATATATTTGAAATTCAAATTTTCTTAGTTTGTGGGGTTGTGGTTTTTATAAACTGAAAATCTTAATCAGTAAAGTTACCACAAGGAACTGCTTGAGATATTTCAATTTGCGTGCAATAACTCTAAAAAATGTGTTAGTTTAATCTTTGATGTTAAATTGCCAAAATAAAACGACTTTTATTTGCTTTTGAAATTTTTCGGATTGTACTGTATTTTCTTCCAAGTAGCAGTAGCAATGTCACAGATGCGCATCGGCTTGACCACCTGATGCAGAGGCAGAGTCAAAGTGCAGGTGAACGTTTTTGATTAGCTATGAGCAAGTGCCTCTGTGAAAAAGTAAAACAGGTGATAAAACTAGATGGATAAGCAAGCTAAGACTGAGAAGTGTCAAATAAAGAAATCATACAATGATTGCAGCATTCAAGTCCTGACACTTAAGAGTCACACTGATTGATGACTGCAGCCAACTTTAGCACTCTGCCAAATGGGCGTGAAGTGGCCGCACATGACAACCAACAGGAAGTGCACTGCAAAAAAGAGAGTAGAACAGGAAATAACAAAAGAAAGTGCGGACCAACAAACAACAGGGCTGCAAGAGAGAGCGCAGTGTTTGATGAATTCAATTATGTTTTTGAGTTATTTACTTAGCCTTCTGACTGTCATGCACACACGGGCGAGTGTTGACTGTGTTGGCTATGTTGATTATGGTATGTTAGCTGACTGTTGTGCCGTGTGCCTCAAAAACGGAACAATACCTCTTTCGCTGTTGTTTTTTTTCCAATGCCGTATTAAAATAAAGCGAGATGTTTATTGTTCCAAGCGTAGGATACAAAGCTTACAACTAGCAGATAAGTTGTACACAGCAGACATGTTCGGATTGTGCCGCACGCCTGCACAGTGTGAAGGCCAGGGGCGGGGGGGACACGACACGAGACATTACAGCAGGATGAATCCCTTTTTGATTGACAGTGCAATGAGCGAATTAGCAATCTTGGAATTATAAGGCATTGTTTTTCATTCTGTTGTTGTGAACCTGATTCAGAGACTTTAGACAGTGGAAAAGACAGTGTCTTTGTTAAAAATTACCAGGTGGGAAGGGTAGAACTTATATATAAATAAACACATTTTTATTTAAAAAAAAAAAGAGTTTCCCCACCTTAAGTGACAATCCGCTGCCAGTGATGTTGTGGAAATGGTCAAGAGAGGGTGAGAGGAAGGCAATGCTCAGGTCATACCTTATAAATAAACTCCTTCCAAGAGACCTTGAACAGACTCAGTGTTTGTGTATTCTATTTGTTAGTGTAATATCAAGTGTATACCCAAGTCTGAGAGGGTGGACCGAGCCGCTGCTGTCTATCACGGTCGCTTGCCTGCTTCTCGTTAACCTCGTTAGTGCCACTGACCATTAAACAGGACACAGGCTCTTGGAAAGCCGCTCCACCTCGCCATAATTAGCGCCATTAGCCACCTCGACCTTTACTAAAGGGTACGCTGTTGCCTCGGATGAAAAGCACATTAGCGCAACTTTTTGTCTCGTTTTGATTAGCTTTGTAATTGAATTAAAAGTTTACCCGTAGGTGGAATGTGCCCAGTCAGCCTTTCTGCCCGACGGTCCATAAAGTCAGCTAAAAAACATTGGCGTGGATAGCCCAGGTCATTAATTTCAAAAATGATATTTTTCCCCTTCCATGCAATATTTCAAAAAATGACATTTTGGTGGTGATGGTGGTATTTGTTTGACAGAGGCATACATCCTGTTCATGTTCCTACTGACGCCCTGTTGAAGTACTGTTAAAAGTACTTTACAACTGGACAAGTTCTCCAAAGTGTCTGCACAATAATGCTCATAAAACAACACAAGTAATGTTGCTTGGGAGAAATTACAAATGCAGGTGACACAAATTGTTTAGAATTGGCATAGATAGTTTTACAATGAAGCCTTTTTTACACATGCTTATACTAAAAAGTACTTAGACTTAGACCTATGAGTGCATAAGTGCATTCGCATTGAAAAGTACAGTAACATGCAATGCACTGTCAGTACATGTATGATGCATTCTACACACAAAACAGTTAGTGCACATTATTTGACCCCCTAAATCATCAACATCTTGGCTGCATTGCGACTGACTTGAATGGCAGCTGAGGAGTGGTGGAAAGTAGTGAATAACACACTAAGTTAGTCAAAAAGATGGCTGATATTTTATGGGGTGTTGCAAATGTTGACAATAATGCTGCGTTGAGGGGTTGTAAGTCACCATTAAAAAGGAGAGAAGCAAAAAAAGTTACTGCGGGTGAGCAGTTAAAACTGTCGGCTATGAAAAGTAACTATTTCTTCTGAAACAGTTGTTCAGAATATAAGAAGAAGAAGAGGGTAAATATTGCAATTGTCATTTCTGGTAATACAGTCATCCCTCACCACTTTCCAATTTCAGGGCTTCCATTTGGTACAGTTTTTCAAAAATACATTTCAGTGGTACCTTGGTTAGCGTCAATAATCCCTTCCAGAAAGTCCGAATCAAACAAACTTTAACCAAGGCAAGTTTTCCCACAGAAAATAACCCAATTATTAGACAACAATTATAATTAAGATAACATAACATGTGACACTGTTGTGGTCTTAACCCACGCCCAGCTAAAACTCAACTCTGAACCACCGACGTAACTTCCTGTCTGCCCGCCACATAGCTCCTCTGGTAAACACATCCATAGCAACACACAAGAACAATATTTATGTCTTAAATAGCTTAGTATTTTCTCTTATTATGTCTACTACATTGGGAAAAACAAAGGTAAAGGTGACTACAGGGATGTTTTTTCATGTCTAGAAGGCTTTAATAATGTTAGGATCTGTATTTAGAAGGTTGTAAATAGGTTTTCTATGCTCTAAGAAAAATGTTTTACTTTGAATAAGGAGCAAATTCACTTAGAAGTTGGTGGAAGTTGCCTGCAAATTTGGCTCCCGGCAAAATGTAACGAGGACATCGGACTCGTGACGGCAGTCGTCATTCAGCTTTTTCCTTCACGGTGCACGAAGCCACTTTTGCCCCTGCGCCATCTGATTTACGGCCCATGATTAGCTGATGAATTGCGAGCCGAGGAGCCCCCCAGCCATTTGGGAGAAGTGGAGATAATCACACATGCTTAGCCGATTAATAGGAATATGCTGGCTATGAATTTCCTCATCTGGAAAAACAAACAGGGATGATTAATGGGGGGTCCAGAATTACCATTTGAGACGTCGAATGTTGGAATTCACTGAATAATTCAAGATGTTTCTTCCTCCTCTTTGTCCTGTCTCCTTCACTGGGCACCACTATCAAACACATTTACATTGTGCAAGAGATGACGCTTCCGCAGTTATATCCTGTTAAGGACCTTTCACATCACATTTGACACTTGCAAAAATAAAAGACCCTTTCCTACCTTTTTAATTTCTCATGGAAATGTTCTACATGTAGAATACAACAAATTATAGATGTAAATGTATTAGAACTGTTGCAAATGTGGCAAAACTCTGATACATTTTGAATGGTTAGCACGCCTGCCTCATAACCACGAGATCATCTCTGTGTGTGTTTGGATATTCTCCTGTGGGTTTTTTCTGAGTACCCTGGGTTCTTCCCACATCCCAAAAACATGTACTGTATAATTGGAGAAAAAAAAGTGTGATATGTGTGAATGCTTGTTAGTTTTTATCTGCCCAAAGTCAGCTGGGATAGGCTCCTGTTTCTCACTTGCAGGCATTTTGCCATTGCATTGTCACGCAATTTGCCACAGCAATGTGTGTATTTATGGCACGCCTGAAAAGCGTGAAAAATAGTTTGTGTGCTGTTTGAATTCAGTTTATGCATACATGACACACAAATTATGACCTAAAGTGGTGTGCATTGTCATGAAATGACTTACAGTATTTACACCTTGTCAAGTACTGTTTACATCTACTGCACAACAACAGCATGCGCAACGTGCTGTGTTCCCACATGGGCATTGGGGATGTTAACGATAAACCGATTGGATCCGGTTTGAGAAGCTAATAAATCAAATGCACCGGAAGAAGGCTCCCTCAGTGATATGAATCAGTCATAAATCTTTAGATTAATGGATTGTGGAGACATGCACCGGGTATCACGAGAGAAGCAATCTGTGTCTTATGAGCAACATGGGAGACTGGTCTGTCAACAAAAGTATTGTCAGGCATGTTCCATGGCTTACCATGACTGCAGCTGAGCTAGCTACAGTGGCTTGCAAAGGTATTGGCAACTTTTTGACCTTTTGCCCCATTTCAGGCTTTAAACACAGATACTGTAAAAACTTATAATTTTTTTGTGAAGAATCAACACCTAGTGGGACGTAATCGTGAAGTGGAACGAAATTTATACAAAATTTTTAACTATTTTTAGAAATAAAGAAACTGAAAAGTGGGGTCTGAGATATTATTCGGCCCCTTTACTGTCTTTACTGCATCTGCTCTGGTATTGTGTCAGAGGTCTGTTTAAAACCAGGCGGATGCGAGATACTGTTGTGGAAAAGTTTAAAGCAGGATTAGGATATTAAAAGACTTCCCAAGCTTTTAACATCTCATGGAGCACTGTTCAAGCAATCCTATTGAAATGGAACAAGCATGAGCCCACTGTAAATCTACCAAGACCCTGCGTCCCTCTAAACTTTCAGCCCAAACAAGGAGAGCACTGATCAGAGATGCAGTCAAAAGGCCCATGATCACTCTGGATGAACTACTGAAATCCACAGCTGAGGTGGAGGTGAGGACAACTATTAGTCATACACTGCATACATCTGGCCTTTATGGAAGAGTGGCAAGAAGAAAGCCATTTCTCAAAGAAATCCATAAAAACTCCCATTTGAAGTTTGCCAAGAGCCACCTGGGAGACACTCCAAACATGTGGAAGAAGGTTCTCTGGTCATATGAAACCAAAATTTAACGTTTTGGGAAAAATGTCAAACGTTATGTTTGGCGTAAAAGTAACACTGCACATCATCCTGAACACACCATCCCCACTGTCAAACGTGGTGGCAGCATTGCGGTCTGGGGCTGCTTTTCTTCAGCAGGGACAAGCAAGATGGTTCAAATTGATGGGAAGATGGATGGAACCAAATATAGAACCATTTTGGAAGAAAACTTGTCGGAGTCTACAAAAGACCTGAGGCTGAAAGGTTTGCCTTCCAACAGGACAATGATCCAAAACATAAAGCAACATCCAAAATCAAACGGTACAAAACTAAACATATCCAGGTGTTCCAGGTGTTAGAATAGCCAAGTCAGTGCCCAGACCTGAATCCAATTGAGAATCCGCGGAAGGATCTAAAAACAGCTGTTCACAAACGCTCTCCGTCTAACCTTGCTGAGCTCTATAAATGATATATATTATATATATATATATAATACGCTATAAATATATATATATATATATATATACACACACACACACACACACACATACACACACGCTAGCCGGCTTTTTTGACAAAATAACGCGTCTGACATTTTGGATTAAAATTTCAAGGATGTAAGACTTGACCAGCCACACCAACAGAGGCAAGTGTGGTTACTTTTCTGTTTTGTAACTTGGTTATTTTGAAATGTTGCATCTGAAGTGTTGAAAACACTAGAACTGTATATAACATGTCAATGAAAAAATGTTCAAATCCAAATTTAAGAGGTATAACAATATACCTATAAAATATAGAAAGTAAAGTGCTATATATTGAAACGGATTTTCTTTCAGCATGTCTTTTTTGGTCTGTGTCTAAACAATAAATACATTTGACATGTTATTGTGTTGATTTTATTCTTGCCAGTGCCTTCCAGCATGCTTGGGTGTATGATGATACTGTAAGATACTGTAAAGTACTGTAAAATGCCACTTTGATATAAGTGGCATCTTTATTTTCTAATGTACGATTATTATCTATGTCAACAAACATTAACTGTAGAATCGAATCGTATCGTTTGCACACTGCATCAAAACGTATTGAATTGTTCTATTTTTCAAACATATTGTTTTCAAATCGCATCATATCCTGTGTATGTAGATTCAAAGAAATTGTCTATCACAAATGGATTTACGTCCCTAAGGGGTATGCGTAGTCACTAGGGATGCTCTGTTCAGGGTTTTATACTGCCGATTACAGTCTAGTGTTAATTCGGCTTTGAAAGGCATTATTTTTTTACAGAAATGAATGTGGCCAATAGATCAGAGCATCCCTAATAGTCACTATCACGTCCTGCATCCGTGAAGCAGTCATGGCATTATTCTGTCCCGCTGGGTCCCGCAGGATACCATGCAATAGAAGGCATCCCCCCTAGCTTCATTCATTCCGTTCTTTGTGCGGTAGCTGCAAAATATTGAACTCCGGAGAGTAGCCTCTTGCAAAAAAGAAAGGTAAGTCTATATTACCTCGCAGCTGCAGAAAGGGAATGTTCAAAGAGCAGGAAGGAGGCAATAAACTAGAAAAAGAGAGAGAATTGTTGATTAGAAAACATCGTTTTGGGCATTATGATCCCTTATAAATAGAAAATCATATGGAAAATCCAAGATGTTAACACAATTTACTTGAGAATTCCCCCAACTTGCGCCAGGACTAGGTGGAAAAGTTAACCTATTCATGTGAATGGAACAATCTTTGATACACATAACCTTCAATGTTGAGGCATGAGTGGTCGTGCGATCACGACTACTTCACAGAAATTATGCATGCCGCACAATTGTGGAAAGGAGACGTTAGTATGAGAAGGTCTGCAGAATGCAGTCCACTATCAGCACTATGAGCTTCACATTTGTGTTTGTGGACAAATCAGAGTTTTGTCCGATGATTGTGCGTGGTCGGCTGTACCCAACGATGGTATAACCAGTTGATTGGAGCCTTCCATACACCTCTAAAGTAGGTGATTTGTGGTTGCCACGGTAACGGCACGCTCACCTTATTAAAAGCCAGTGCAGCGTTGCAGTGATTATTTTTAGGAACTAGGTACTACCAGCGTTCCTTGTCTCCAGGTAACTGTATTGAGAGTGTGCACAGTTACTTAGCAGTGTGACCAATTTAAAAAGGTAATGTAGGGTATTGCATTACAATATTAACGCCGCACAGGTACTTGCACTCATTTGAACAAAGGTACTGTGTTAATTAGTTCGCAAAGACGACCAAAGGTAATATGTTCTCATTAGGTAGAAATCAACAGAGAGAGAGCAATGTAGGATTAAATTAGCTATTTCTGACAATTGAAGTCACTATATGTTTTAATTAGGCCGCCATTGAAGGCCGAGGATATATGTTTTAATTAGCAGCGTCTCCTGTGGCCCCAGGGCCTCCAGGTTTAAACACTAGGTAGAGTGTTAATCAAATGAGACTAATTGTTTTCACCGGACTTCTCTCTGGTGGCCTGACAGCAAGAATCCCAGCACGGGTCAGACATTTTTTTTTGGTTTCAGTACATTTGGATTGAGAAATAAATAAATAAATAAATAACCAAAACTGACCTACTTTTGTGTGTTCCCTAGTGACCCTGGGAGCTTGCTGCAGGTAGGCATGTGCTTTCATCTTCAGCTTTCAAAACCTGCAGCCTGCTGCACACCCTTAACCTGCATTATATGAATACATATTAGAAGAGAGATCAAAAAAATGGAGAGAGGACGAGCTCATTTTGTGGTAAATGGTTAACCACAGCACGGTGGCTGAATGGGTAGCACGTTGGCCTCACCGTTAAGAGGTTTGTTTGTCTATATGTGCCCTGCGATTGACTGCCGACCAATCCAGGGTGTACCCCGCCTCTCGCCCAAAGCGAGCTGGGATAGGCTCCAGCATACCCTAATGAGGATAAGCGGTATAAAAAATGAATAAATGGTAAACCAGAGCAATGACCATGGCATCGGCCATGGTATTGGCCACCACCAGGGGGCGTTTTCACCATGGCCAATGGTTAACCACTGCAATGGCATTGGCCACCACCAGGGAGTGCTTCACCATGGCTGGTGAACAGTGGTTCAAATGATTGTGTGTCGTAAGGGTTAAAAAAGATTGAAAATGAGGAATAAAGACAAGAATAAAATATCGTGAGGATAGAAAATAAGATTAACGGAATTACTGCACAAGTAAAGTAATACAGTCTCGTAAATTCCAGTAAAAAGGTGACCGGCCACTCATTTTAACCACTGTTTGGGCCACCGTGAAGCCACCCGTGGTGGTGGCCAAATGCCGTGGCCATTGCAGTGGTTAACCATTGGCCCCAGTGAAACACCCCCTGATGGTGGCCGATGCTGTGGTCATCGCTGTTGCTAACCATTGGCCACAAAATGAGCTCGCCCTTGTTGAAAAAATTTCAATTCATTATTAGCTATTTGTGAATAGCCTTTTAGAACATGGGTGGGTGAACATGAGTTTACCCAAGAACCTACATGAGAAACAGGGCCAAGTAGATGCATTGAGTAAGTAATGGAAAACAAACTTTCATTCTAAATTTGTCAAAGCAGCAGTGCAAGTTCAGGTTTTTGAAAGACCAGAGTAAAATTGGCTTTATACCAGAGAGGGGATTTTTGGCTCTTTAAGGGGAGCTGGAGCTGTTCAAGAAACAGTCTCTTTTGGCTCATTTTTATATTAAGTTTTAAGAAGCCAACCTGGCCTTGACTTGTTTTATTGGGGTGTAGCGATTCCTTTCAACTGCGATTCGACTCGTATCACAATTTGTGGTTGTCGATTCGATTCAAGGACGATATCGGTTTATTTAGAACCATATGATCCAAAATGATTTTTTTAAATGAAGTTTTTAGCCAAACATTCAAGAAGTCTGACTGTGAAATAATAGATGGATACTGAACAGTGTATCCTAAAAGTGTATCTAATTAGTATCCTAAATTCCATTTTCTTTTTGTAAGAGAATCAGGTTAGTTCCAGGTTAATTACAGGTTAATTATGGATGTATAATTAAACAGGCAAACAACAATTTACACATGATAATTAATTTCATACCTCATTCTCTAACTAAAGTATTAAAGAAGTTGTTTCGCGCCGCCAGATTATAATGAAATGTCATGTGCAGATAGATATTAAAGTGAACGAATATCCTACATACTGTAACGTTTGCACAGATGCTATTAAAGCTTTGAGGAGGTGTTTGATCAACACGCTTGTCTTTGCAAGAGAAAATGGCACACCCGCCAGAACAACAGTGGCTCCTAAAACTGACTCCTAGACGACAAGCCCTCCATTCCTGGTCTGCTCAACGTGCACATGATCATAACTTAACAATAACAGCATATTTTAGGGCGTCCACACGAACTCTTCTAACAGAGCGCGCACACTCAGCATCAAATAACTTCATCCGTGCGCCCCAGTCAACAGGCATGACTTACGACAAATCAAGCTGTTACAGGGGTAACATTTAACATCTTTTTCATTATTAACGTCTTGTAGACTAAAGGGAAATATGCAACGAAGGATGCCGAAAAACAAAAGTTGCATGGAAACGACAGAAAGTAATATACAATATTGTACAGTAGTTGAAGTGAAATGGAAGAGAGAGTGGTTAGCTCTGGCCACACAGTCAGGAGACTGAGAAGACCAGGGTTCGAATCTCAGTTAAGTATCTCTTTGTGGAGTTTGCATCTTCTCTGGGTATTCCGGTTTCCTCCCACATTCCAAAAACAGGCATTTATGTTAATTGGACACTCTAAATTGTCCATAGGTATGAATGTGAGTGTGAATGGTTGTTTGTCTGCCCGACCAGTCCAGGGTGTACTACGCTTCTCACCCAAAGTTAGCCTGGATAGTCTCCAGCATACCCCTGCGGCCCTAGTGAGGATAAGCGGCACAGAAAATAGATGGAAAATTTAAGACTGTAGAGAGAAGGCAGTCTGCTCTGCTCTGCCCCCATTACACAAAATAAATACGTTTTTTGATTAGATTTTTTCCAGCACCGCTGGTGTGTGTGTGTGTGTGTGTTCTTCACATACAAACTCTAAAAGTTTCCACCAAAACAAAAGTTGTGTTTTGGAAAATGCAGATGATCTATTTGACCGAAATGCCAACGTCTTATTTATTTTGACTGTCATTAAAATATTAAAATCAGAACCATCTGATGTCATGATGTCAGACGTACTCGCTGCCGTGTAATGTCTCAACCTGTAGAGTGCCGGCAAAAACAACAAACAAACAAAAACTCAAAATGCTTGCAGTTCTTGTTTCACTATAATACCACAATCATTTTAAAGTTTTGGGTAATGATCACATAATGTCTTAATGTCTTTTTGGTTTACCACTTTTATGGTGTAAATGCTTTTGAAATGCACACACATGTTTGGTCTAGCAGCCTCCTGGACTACTTCTTTATTTTGGAGCAGTGGACACCCACTGGCAAATAACAGTGCATGTATGCCAACCAGAGTGCTCTGTTGGTGGTGTAATAGCGGGGGATAATTGTGTCTCAATTATTCATATTGCCCCTGCGCTCTATGGAGAATACTGTCACACCACCACTATATGTCTTGATCTAATTAGCCCGAGCCGAGCGGGTGGAAAAGGAAGGCGGAAGGCGTGTGAAGCAAAACAACAGAAAAAAAAGTAAAAGAAAGAAAAGTAAATAAGGTTACTCGGACAAGAGAACGCGTCATGAGACACGTGGTGGTTGTGTTTGGCCCTCCAGCTTGGTAAACACTCGTCACTTCTTGTACAGCATTTCTTGCATCTTCGCCACTTCCTGTGCATTGCTTGTTTGTGTGATGCACCTTTTGCGTGCGCATGTGACATTTGTATGTAGGCTACGTCTCCGGTGGATCGCAAAACTTCTTAGTGATTTGCCTGCTTCTCAACACTTCCTCCTTTAAAGGGATGCATACAACTCGCTGCAAATGACATTTTTGGGAACCAAAACATACAAGAACACCACAACTGGCTGGAATACCTTACCAATAGTGTTTTAAAAGAACCAGTTGTACAAAAAGTGTCGTAAATTGTCGTAAAATGCTGTTGTTGGTCACTCACGTCTGTTGGAATGCACATACATTTCCACAGTTCGTACCTAAGAAAAGCCACCAGCAAGTTACATCCAAGTTGTTTTTACAATAGGCTATACCAGAGGTGTCCAAAGTGTGGGCTGGGGTCCAGCCCACAATGATTTTTTTATCAGTCCTAAGCACATTCTAAAAATACAATTTAACCCGCAAAAAATAAAAAAAAAAACAGCATTGAAAAAGGATGAGTAATTTTACAAGAATAAAGACATAATGTAAAGAGAAAAAAAGTTGTAATTTTATAAGAAGGAAGTTGTAAAGTTATAAAGTCATATTCTTAAAAGAAAAAAGGTATAATTCTACAAGAAAAAAGTTGAAACAAAGAAATTGTAAGAATAAAATTGCAATTTTTGGAAAATGTTGTTGGGAAAAAGAAGAAACAAAAATTACGAGACAAAAAATGTAAAAACAATTAAAACTGCACTTTGTCATCTGTGACAGAAAGCTGAAATGTAGGCTGTGTTTTTTTTAATTATTCTATATACGTCTTAGCAGTTTGTTTTCAGACTTTTGTTTACAAAATGTGAAATATCAACGTGCATTTTGGATTTTTCAGAGTATGACCTTCTGGGATAAACTTTGGGCACCCTTGAGCTATACAGTGCATTCAATAATACCTCACATTAGTAGCTAAACTTGGCCAAATTGCTAACTAGTGCTTGTGCGTGAGTGACGCTTTACTCAAAGCAGGAAGAATAATGCTTGTAGTATGTTTGAATGTTGGCATACCTGCGAGTACATATCACCCCCTCATAGAAGGTACACTCACCTGCCATAATGTTAGGTACTCATGCACTCGGATGGATGGCACTTTTTGAAGATAATCTTATTCATAACAGCCTTTAAGAGGACTAAGAAGTTAAGAATACAAACATAAGCGTTACGACAGCAGCTTTTCTTCCTAAACACACCAACCAGAAAATACCCCTCCCTGTTAAAAACTCACCACCTCCGCCGCCTCCGCTTGGTCACCTCGGCGCCATGGCAATCTCACCCACAGTCACCTCTGTCGCCCGCACTGCCGCTCGCTGGCTAATTGAAATTGGCACATTTAATTTAGCCCCGCAGCCAGCTTCATTCCGGTGATGGATGGCCATGGATGAGTGTAATTGAACTTTGCAGAAAAGAGGAAGGAAGCATAGGAAGAGACATCAATTAGCATAACCTGACTGGCCACTTCATTTATCAGCGGGGATGACTGAGGGCTGAGAGCAGAATAGAATAGAATAGAAACTCTAGCGGTAATATATGACAGCAACACCATCACAACGAAGCTGCTTGAGGGTAATCTAACTATTGTCATGACTCTGACACACACAAAAAAATTGCAATCTCAATTTTTACTAGCATGCAATGTAATTTCTAAATGAATTTAAAAACATGTACTTAATGACATGCATCACAAACACTGTCATTATACTGGAAGTGTGATTGGCGGGGCCACTTCCTCCTTGCCAGCCAGGGTGAGTTGACTCCACTACCCTGGGTCTACAATCTATCATTTCATATGGCCATCTGTCATTCATCAGCTCCTGGGAGGAGTGATCACATTAGTTAACTGACTTTTATTTAGTCTTTATTACGTTCATGAATGTACTGTGGATTCAGCGGCGGTGCCATGTTTTGACTTCATAGAATGTTTTCAATGTTTCTATTTATGCCTATTAATAAAGGAGTCCCAGTCGACAGCCTGTCCTGGACCCCCATTAAAAACGGCAGAAAGACCATTGGAGGTTTGTCAAGACAATAAGGAGTCTAATATTAATAACAATGATAAAATAAAAACCAGTATGATTTTAGACAGCTGCGACTGACTGGTGACCAGTCCACGGTGTACCCCGCCTCTTACCCGAAGTGCTGGGATAGGCTCCACCATACCCCGCAACCCTAATGAGGATAAGCGGGATAGAAAATGGATGGATGCATTTATTTTAAATAATAATAATAACGCTAATAATACTAAATACCAGTATGAGCAACAGACGGCTGAGTGTGAAGCGGCTGGGATGAGAATCAGCACCTCCAAGTCAGAGTCCATGGTTCTAGCTCGATAAAGGGTGGAGTACCATGTCTGGGTCGGGGATGATATCCTGCTCCAAGTGGAGGAGTTTAAGTACCTCGGGGTCTTGGTCACAAATGAGGGAAGGATGGAACGTGAAATGAACAGCCGGATTGGTGCGGACTCTGCATTGGCCTGTTGTGGTGAAGAGAGAGCTGAGCCAAAAGGCAAAACTTTCAATTTATTGGTCCATCTGCGTTCCTACCCTCACCTATGGTCATGAGCTTTGGGTAGTAAGCTAAAGGACAAGATAACGGGTACAAGCGGCCAAAATGAGTTTTCTTTTAGAGAAGCACTGTGATTTGCGAGGACTCGGAGTTGAACCGTTGCTCCTCCGAAATGAGAGGAGCCAGATGAGGTGGCTTGGGCATCTGGTTAGGATGCCCCGCAGATGCCTCCCTGGGGAGGTGTTCAGGGCACGTCTGACTAGTAGGAGGCCTCGGGGAAGACCCAGGACACTTTGCAGAGACTATGGCACTCAACTGGCTTGGGAACGTGTTGGAATTTTTTTGGAAATTTTTGTGCATTGTTTTGGGTACTTGATTACGTCTTGAACCTGTTTTTTTCCGCCTCGCTTTGCAGCTGGTTAAGAAGCACTAACAACAAACGTACATGAGAGCGCTTGTAGCCAAATAAAAGCAGGGCAGCAATTAAACAGAGTGGAGGTTTTAGTGCAGCGGCAAACTCTTAAAATGCACCAAAACAAGATGCTCTGAGGGACTCGACCCAGACTATAGTGCTGCACTTAGATAGATGCAGTCCATTTACAATTCCTCATTAGTTTAAAACACTTCTATCTAATGACACTGATATCAAACCAAACACTAAATCTTTCATTTCCTGATGGAATTACTTCATTATTGCTTTATTGCTTTGTAAGTGGCAATTGCGACAAGAGTGAAAATGTCACTGACACTGATGGAAAGATGAACGTAGCCCGTGAGGGTTTCTGTAGGAAGAGTAAACGCAAGTGCCTCTAAAGATCCCTTTCCCTTTCCCAGGCTCACGTATACAGTTGTCCCTCACCACGTCACATTTGACCGTCACACATTGATTTTATTGCATTTTGTAAATCATTTATTAACAAACTATCGCTGTTTTATTGTTGATTATGGTCTATTATTAGTAAAAAAAAATGCATATTTAAGCAAACTGGACTTGCTCTTGGCCTAAATTAAGCAATTTCAATCATAACAATTTAAAAATGAACTAAAATATATACAGTATATGGCATTAAGCTGTTGATTAAATGTAGCATTCTACACTGGCCACTAGGTGTCACTAATAACACTGGCACCAGATTTGACAGGATTTTATTGCAGGTATGAATTATCTCACAACAGGAACAATAACATCATAATCATGACATGGGCTACGCTTGTGGCCGTACTTTGTAATCCAACTAAAACACAATTCTTAGCACATCACTTCCTGTCCACACGTTCAAAACATACATTGCATATAGTGCCTGTGTTCCTAAACATATATTATCTGGAATGGCATATTTACTCTTATTGTATCTACAACAGTGGTCTCAAATTTGCCCACGAGACGTTATTTTGTGGCCCCCACCTTTACATGTAAGTTTCATGCTAGTGCGGCCCTCGAGTTTTACATCTACGAGTCAGTGAAGAAGAGCTAACTATTTATGAACAAAGTAAGAATGGCATTCTCACTTACTACGCAGTGGAATCGGGGGATGTGAATACTCAAAATGACAGTCTCACCCAGGGTGACTTAGACAGCATCACACGACTATACAACAGGCAGATAACAACAGAGAAGATACGGTTAATAAGGGGGGAGTGCACAACAAACAACAACAAGGTCATCTCTAACATGCAACTAGCAGACATTTGTAAGGCATCCTGCAAAGGACATTGGGAAGCAGGAAGTGCTCCCAGCAACGCTACAATATGAATGGCACAGTCTTGTGTGTGTGTGCGGGGCTGACGAACCAACCAATCACAGTAGGGTATAACACTCTCAGGGGCGTGACATCGACTGTGCTTGATGCAAGCAGAGAAACATTTTTCAATGAATGAAAGTTAACGCAGCGATGCCATGGAGATTTTTCTTCTGTGCCTGGCTAGGTAAGCGCGGGCATTTGTCCCAGCTCGCTGTTCACGACCAAAAAAGTGTTGCAAGTTTCTGCCCAGCGTGACATTATGCGACGTGTATTGGTTATCTCTCTCTCCGAATAAATCAAAGTGATGTGTGCGAGGGGAGATAAAAGAAGCGTGGGGAACTCTGTGTGGTCTGCGGTCTGAGTCCAGTCAGATGTACTGTATGTGGGGTGAGTCGGGCTGAGTCGAGCTGAGCGCGCCACACATTGTGGCCCCCATCCGCTTCCATGTTGAATGGAAAAACAAGGCGCTTGGATGGCATGGCAGTCGATGGGGGTTGCGACGCACGCCGCGTTCCGTCTGGTTGTGGCGTACCCTCGCGTGGATCTGGTCTGGTTCAGAATGCAGATCGCATTCAAGGATTCCTGCTTTAAAAAAAAAAAATCTTGTAGCGTAGCCTATGCTGGGTGGTGTGGGAGTGGAATTGATGTCAGGGCCATATAAAGGGCTGCACCGTTCTCTGTGCATCGGCTAAACCTGACTTGCCGAGTGAATGAAAATACAGTATATTCCACAGACCTAAACATGCCTTTTTCTAAACAAATGTGGCTCAGCTATGTGAGAGGAAGCGCTGCCAGGTTCCTAGGAGTAAGAAGTAGGCAAGAGAAGCCATTTTCAGAAGTTAAGGTTAAAGAACTGTACAATTTAACTGAAAACACTAATTTATTACTGATGGTTTAAATACACATTAGTTCTTAATTTGTTTATGCATTTGTTGATTGATTGTTTTATTAGTAAAATGTTGTAGAGAAAACAGTTATACAGTTAACAGTACAGTATGTTGCATTTAAATTGTCTACCAAAGAGGGGATGTACCCAAGGAAAGTTACTTGTTTACACCAGTGTCTTTGTCTATCTTATTTTGTGGTAAAATTTTTTTTAGAAAGACATAACATTTTGCCTCATGGACAGACATGAGGCAGACATGTGTCGGAAGAAGGGCCAGCACTTCTGAAGGCCCAGGGCAGATTACATTTACCCATTTTCTACTGTAGAGAACTTTGGTGTTGGTGCTGATAACAGCTTTGAGGCCATTGTGGAACCGTGGAACCGTGTTGCCAACGAACTGACGTTGTCCTGGGGGGGGGCCTTGTCATTATGTCACAAGGGTTACATAAAGGGAACATAAAGTTGATAGCAAAAGGTGATTCATTTTTTAAAAAAATGTCGGCTTTTAATGGCTATTAGCAGCACCAGACATGAGCTTGTAATTTGCATGCGTGCAGGTAGCACTCGCTCCGCTCCCTGTATGCACACTCTGTAATGCTACACAGACAACCGTTTTTGTCCCATTACTCACACAAAATAAATAGAATAGAATAGAATATCTTTTATTGTCATTGTACTTTGTGACAGCAACATTTTGCAAGACACCCTTTCTCCAATGGAAAATAAGACAGTAAATATTACACTAACTACTGTACAAAAGTATGGCAATATAAAAGAGTATCTTAGAGTCCCATCACAAGTTGCTGATTAGGAACCGTCATGCACAGGGATAAAAAGTGTCTCTAAGTCCTCAAGACTCTGTATCTACTGCCAGACGGCAGGGGGTTGAAAACAGGATCGTCCTTGCCCTGTTTAACCCGCTTGAGTCCGCGATGTCATCCAGGGAGGGCAGGGGGCAGCCAATGATCTTTTGCGGCGACTTTATGGCCCCCTGCAGGGCTCTTCTGTCTTTGGCTATGCAGCCGGTGAGAGACTTTGAGACTTTGAGACACAGTTAGGAAACTGATCAGTTGTTACTTACAGCTTGCTCTTCTGACTCGTCAACGCCACCAAGTAACGCTGGAAAGGTGTCGGACTTCAGCAACAGTTTGACGGATAGTCCAGTGTTACGTGCAGCTGGGCTGAAGACTGGGTTGACCCCCGGGATGCAGAGACAGAGGCGAGTTGTTGCAAAAATAAAAGATATTTAATTAACAAAACAGGTACTCACAGTAGTGCCGGGTTCAACAAAAAGCGAAACTGCGGAACATAACAGTCCAGCTTTGTATCGCTAAACAAAATTAGCTTTTCCTCACACCCGGACAAACATTTCCTGGGAGCCATTTACCTAATTTTTCAGGCCATTTTTTGCATGTGTGTAAAAACTCTAACTTTATAAAATGTACATTGACATTCACTTGTGATGTCATTAATTTAAATGTAAGCGCCCTTCATATTCCTGGTCACCTTGTGGACGACTTACCAATGATGCTCTTTCAATCATGATGAAGTTAGCAAGCTTAGAATTGTGCTCACTTGCTGCATGCGGAGCATAGATGCTATTCTCAAAATAAAACAAATGCCGGCTGAAAGCAGCCTGTTTAATAAACAACAAGCCAAGGGTGAGCTTTGTTAGCGCCTTGTTATTAAATGCACGGAGGCATGACGACGACAATCAGAGATGCTTTGTGGCGCTCCTCATCCTCCTCTGCCGTGACATGTACTGTGGTACTCTGGACATCAGACAGGAACGTCTGATAAATAATCTCTTCAGCCACCGCTGGCAGGCGGCCGGGCAGCGGCACAAAATAATAATCCACCTCCCACGTCCCTCCCTTCAGCCGGTATCCGGCAACGAGCACGCATCTCCTCCCGCTCCTCCTTCCTCATCCTTCTGGCTGCTACTTTACACAGAAGTGATTTCAAACTTTTAAATGGTTTCTCTGTGACTTGTATATCCTCTAATTGTTATTCATAGCGCTGTCAGAAGAGGAAGAGGAGGAGAGAATGAGAAAAGGTGGAGGAGAGAGGAAGGAGAGGCGCGAGGAAGACGGCCAGAGAGGGAGGAGATAAACTTAGAGAAGATATGATAAGCCAGTTGTAATAATGAAGACAATATAAAAAAACCCATCCATCCATTTTCTATACCGCTTATCCTCATCAGGGTCGCGGGGATGCTGGAGCCTTTCCCGGCTGACTTTGGGCGCGAGGCGGGGTACACCCTGGACTGGTTGCCAGTCAATCACAGGTCAGACAAACAAACATTCATACTCTAATGGACAATTTAGAGTCGCCAATTAACCTAACATGCATGTTTTTGGAATGTGGGATTAAACCGGAGTACCCGGAGAAAACCCACACACGCACGGGGAGAACATGCAAACTCCACACAAAGATGCCCAACGGAGATTCGAACCCTGAACCTCCTAACTGTGAGGCCAACATGCTACCCACTCATCTACCGTGCGGCCCCAATTAAAAAATATTCATCGATTAAAACCACAACGTGGTGTAACACCTTCACGCTGTGTCTTCCCCCATCATAAGTTTCTGGAGGTGACATCATCTCCTTTTGCAACCACAAACCGCTTCCTTTTTTAAAAACCTCTCAGCCCTGATGTGTAAAATTGGTTCCCTATTTTAAATCACGGTATCCTTCGTCTTGTGATGTGCTCCACTCTCTTTGTCGAAGATTTAAAGTGGTAAATTTCAAGCATAAATGTGACAAGCAAACCCAACTAAAATCCCAGTCAGGTCGTAACGTTCTCGTTGTGTTGGCTCGTCTCACCCTCGCGCTGACAAATCAATTAGTGACGAGTTGACTGCAGTTAGCGAGCGTCTCCGGCTTCAATTTCACACCGCTGTTGTAACCTGTAACTTCAAAACCTCTGGAGACATGCACTCGTCTTTTCTAAATGAAGACACTAAAGACAGAAAGGAAAACAATAATTATGCTTATATTATCACAGGACACTGCATGACGGCCACTTTAAATGTCTTATACATTAATCCCTTGTTTATTGTGGTTAATTAGTTCCAGACCTGACCATAAATTTTATTTAAAAATTCAACATTTTCTTAGTTGGAGCTTAAAAAATTTGTATGTGACTTTTTAAAATATGACTTCTGACATTATTACAGAGCTCTAGACATGAAATAAAACCAATATAGTCACCTTTATATTCATATTATCCAATATAGTAGGTAATAAATGTGTGGACAGAAATGAGTTTTAGCTAAATTATGACAGTAGCCTATGTTATTAAGTTATTATTATTGTGCGCCTGTTATAATAATATTATAATAATGCAATAAATAAAAAAATGCAATTAAAGCCTGTTGTTCCAGTGAGTTGTCTCACTGAAAAATTACTGACACCTAGTGACCAATGTAAACTACAACATTTACAATTGGAATAGTATTTTTTTGTAGAATAGTCCCTCGCAATATCACAGTTTAATTATCACTTCCATGCTCTATCTTGGTTTTTTTTAAAATATCTAATTATTTAAAAAATTATCATTGTTTTGTGGTTGACTGTGGTTTATTATTAGTCAAAACTATTGAAAGACAAAGGTATATGTAGTATTCTGGCCACTAAGCATCAGTAATGTTCCATTATAGAAACATGACATTAGATTACTGTCACACTACATGTAGCCAGCTGCGGCATGTCAACATGATAGGGTGGGAAAAAAAAGTTGTCCTCCCATTTCGTGGGGAAGTGGTAGGTTATTGGCAGACACTCTCAACACCATGACAAACTTCTGGCCTTCAAAATAAGAGCGACATTTGCCTCATGTCGTCTGTGTAAAGAAAAAGAAAAAGCGTGTCATAAAAAATATTATACTTGCATTGTAATTTAGGATTGTAACAATTTATCCACTACATTAATGTATCAATGTATATTCTTATGATCCAACTACATCTATCTGTGTTCACCAAATTGGTATGGGATTATTTGATGTGTTGGACCACATCCAAAGTTAAATCCAACTTGAACCCTTTCAAACTCATGGATGGGAGCGTCAGGACAAGATTAAAGGTATTGTAGTGACACCAAAGTTATGCTGATGTGCATGTTTGCGTTGTGGTTGTCTGACTGTTTTGGGTTGCCGTGAGCGAACCCAGAATGGGGGAGCGTGTCGTTTAGGTGTCAGTTGGGGGAGCCACTGTTGGTTTGCTGGCGTGTGTGCTTTTGTGCCGTTATATCCTAGTAAAAAGTGGTGGTGTAAAATACCTTTTTTAATACTTGGTTAAAAAGGTATCAAATTAAAGTTAGTCATGTTTCGTCAGATAGAATTAATCACAGACTCGATTTATTCAACCTGTTAATTCATTCCTTATTAATTATTATAATATTATACGACTGTTCTTGGTTAATTGGCGACTCTAAATTGTCCATTGGTATGAATGTGAGTATGAATGTTTGTTTGTCTATATGTGCCCTGCGATTGACTGGCAACCAGTCCAGGGTGTACCCCGCCGCTCGCCCAAAGCCAGCTGGGATAGGCTCCAGCATCCCCGTGACCCTAATGTGGATAAGCGGCATAGAAATGAATGAATGATCTTCTTTCTGCTCCTTTTCATTCATTTATTGTGTTGAGTTTGTTGTAGTTGGAATGACTTGTTTTGATTTTGGATGAAATAAATTCAATTAATTCGACCAAAATGTTGGTTGCGCTTTTTTTTAAATAAAATGTGAATTGTTGTTTACTTGTTGGTTTATATCCATAACTAATGTATAATAATTTATTGTAGAAACAAGATGGCGCCTCGAATGGCAGCCTGGGTTGATTGCTCTCTTGCTGTGTGTGTATTTTTTGCACTTTTTTTAAAACTTTTTACGCCTCTCCGCTGGTCACATACAGCAGGGACCAACTTCTAAACATTAACCAACTATCTGGAAAACGTTTTTCACCTGTTTACATCGAGTCGGAGATGTTTGCAGAAATTTTAGTCAGCACTGCAGCGGCTGCAGCAGCGGCTGTCCATGGAGTTAACAGAGGAAGGCGTGGGAAGCGAGCCGGCGCGCTCGTGAGGTTGAGGAAAAGAGGTTTCCGCTCTGCTCTCCCATCTATTCATCTTGCCAATGTCCGCTCCCTGGCTAATAAGATGGACGAATTGCTGTTAGTCTCCAGCAACAACCCGGACTTTCACCGATCCGCTGCACTGTGCTTTACGGAAACTTGGCTCAACGAGAACGTCCCGGATAACGCTCTCCATCTCCCGGGATAGTAGGGAAGAGTAAAGGAGGTGGAGTGTGTTTTTTCATTAAACGTTGTTTTTGTAATGATGTTACGGTTTGGAAGAGCACGTGCAGCCCTCACCTGGAAAGCTTCTTCATTCGCTGTAAGCTTTTTTAGTCTCCGCGGGAATTCTCCTCTTTCATTCTGGTCGCTGTTTACATCCCACCTGATGCATGCATCAAGGAGGCATTGCTGCAGCTAGCAGACCAAACCACCAACGTAGAGGAGAAACACCTGACTCCCTGCTCATAATAACGGGGGATTTTAACAGAGCAAGTCCCAACCATGAACTTGGAAAATACACACAACACATTACCTGCCCCACCAGGGACAGTAACACACTAGACCATTGCTACACTGTTATAAAGGATGCGTATCGCTCTGTCCCCCGTGCAGCCTTGGGACACTCCAACCACGGTCTTAGTCACCTCATTCCTACCTACAGGCAAAAACCGAAGACAGCCAAGCCTGTGGTGAGGACTGTGAAAAAGTGGACATTGGACTCCAAGCAGGAATTGCAGGCTTGTTTTGCTTGCACGGACTGGATTGTTTTTGAGGCCGCATCCACCAACCTTAATGAACTCACTGACACCGTAACATCTTACATTAGTTTCTGTGAGGACATGTGTGTACAGACCAAAACATCCGTACATACAACAACAACAAACCATGGTTCACAGCGGAACTCAGGCAACTTCGTTGGGTCAAGGAGGACGCTTACAGGAGGGGGGACCGCACCCTGTATACGCAAGCCAAGAACACCTTGAACAAAGGAATCCAAGTTGCAAAGAGGAATTACTCTGAGAAACCTAAAACAGCATTCTCAGAGAATGACTCAGCAGCTGTTTGGAATGGCTTGAAGACCAGCACTGTTTGCCAAAACAACCAGGCTCAAAAACAGTTCCTTCCCCCTGGCTGTCAAACTCTTGAACTCCTAACAACCCCCCTGCTTTTTTGTACCCATGACCATTTGCACTACATCCTATGTTCCTTACCTTGGATGTCAACTTGTATTGCTATTTTTTGCACTCCGGATCATTTGCACTGCACACTCTTTGGACATTACACTGTGAATTGTATTGTAACCTGCAACATTGTAAATACCATAATTACTCAGTATATCATGTATATAATCACAATTATATACACCCAATGTAAATATGTATAGTACTATTCTCCTGTTCCCCACTATGTACACTTATTATCTTTACTGTAACAAAGAGTGATATTTACCTGAGTCAAATTCCTAGTCTGGCAACACATATGGCGAATAAAGCTCATTCTGATCCTGATACCTGATTCCCTTACAAAAAGCAACGGAAATCTAGCAAACTACCCGCAGTGTCAGACTGGTTGAATTTTTGGCTCAAAAGTTACTGTTACTGAAGCGTTTCACGTCGTATCGTTGTAAACCGTTGTGAACCTGTATCGTCCTTGAATCGCATCGGCAATCACAACTCTCTGATACGAATCGAATCGTTGTTGAAACAAATCGTTACACCCTAGTGTGATTACCTTGAGAATACAGTGAAAGGAATTGGTTTGAACTAGGTTCATATTATGTTATAAATATGTTATAAATATATAACAGTGCATGAACGTAATGGAACAATTTAAGTGTCAGAGGTCACAAAAATAGTATCTTGGGAGTATGGTGTCCCGAATTTAGCCTTGACTTTAGCCTAGTTTAGGCTATGTTAAGTTCCGCTACTACGTGCCATTCGGTCCTTGTACAATCGAAGCAGGAGCCTGGTTCGCATTGCCAGCAGTAAGTCGAGCTTGTTTCCGGTGAACGTTGGCCTCCGCCAAGGCTGCCCTTTGTCACCGATTCTGTTCATAATCTTCATGGACAGAATTTCTAGGCGCAGTCAAGGTGTTGAGGGAGTCCAGCTTGGTGACCTTAGGATCTCGTCTCTGCTATTTGCAGACGATGTGGTCCTTATGGCCTCATCAGGCTGTGACCTTCAGCGTTTACTGGAGCGGTTTGCAGCTGAGTGTGAAGCTTCTGGGATGAGACTCAGCACCTCCAAATCCGAGGCCATGGTTCTCAGTCGGAAACGGGTGGACTGTACCCTCCGGGTTGGGAGTGAGGTCTTGCCTCAGGTGGAGGAGTTCAAGTATCTCGGGTTCTTGTTCACGAGTGAGGGAAGGTTGGAGCGTGAGATCGACAGACGGATCGGTGCAGCATCTGCAGTAATGCGGTCGCTGTACCGGACCGTCGTGGTGAAGAGAGAGCTGAGCCGGAAGGCAAAGCTCTCTGTTTACCGATCGATCTACGTTCCCACCCTCACCTATGGTCATGAGTTATGGGTCATGACCGAAAGAATGAGATCGCGGATACAAGCGGCGGAAATGAGTTTCCTTCGTAGGGTGGCTGGACTCACCCTAAGAGATAGGGTGAGGAGCTCGGCCATCCGGGAGGAGCTCAGAGTAGAGCCGCTGCTCCTTCACATCGAGAGGAGCCAGTTGAGGTGGCTCGGGCATCTAGTCCGGATGCCTCCCGGGCGCCTCCCTGGTGAGGTGTTTCGGGCATGCCC
>QODF01000261.1:3388430-3443481 GCA_024372805.1 Oostethus manadensis | reverse complement strand
GAGTTTTTACCTGGTCGTTGACAAATACGACTTGACTAATGTGAACACAACGCGCCTGGAAAGTGGCATTCATGCGCAGAAGCACTACATCACTCGCATTTCCTTATGTTTACTAGCATGCTCTCCATAAGACTTTTGTGGCAATTTCAGGGATTTTGTGCACGTCCGTTCCAAGGTGCGCGTGGGTGGAGTGGTGAGACATTGCCGAGAGCTGCTTCACTGACATCTTATAAAAATCTTTTTTGCATGAGAAGAACTTTTGCCTACGTGGCTGAGTACATTTATCCAAGTCTTGCACGATAAATGTCACCTTCCCATGACTGTCTACCTTAAAGTTTTCGTAAGCATGCCTTTCCATGACATATTGTTTATTGTTCTGGGTGTGTTGTATGAGCAAATAAACGACCCCCACACACATAATAAAGATCATTGAGATATTCCCTGGATGGAATCTGTCTATAATGTCCCAACTCTAGAAAAAAACACTAAAGATACAAATGTTAGCAACACTCGCATAGCTTTGTGAGCTTTTGTGTTAACATCATAGTCACATTTTAACAGCAACATCACGCTAGGTTAGTCTGTTTGCTGCAGAATAACAAAATATTCAAACTTTCAGCTCCCACGTCTGTTGCTGACGAACAGATAGTAAACTTCATTTTAAGATGTGTAGCGAAGCCTGTTGTTTTACAAAGTGGTGGGCATATGTACAGAAGGGGCATCAGGTCCATGAGGAATGAGTTATTTTCTTAATGTCTTCATGAAAAGGCATGGAGAACACTAAAGATGATGTTACAGAATTTATAGATGCGACACAGCCAGTGTCACAGGAATATCAGGAATGCCAAGGAGAGGCTTTCCAGATTCAACTCCCACCCTCCTCCTCTTCCTTCCATTTTGGATCAACTGAACCCGTTCGTATTTAATGCATTTTTAATGAACTGATCTTTCATTTCAAATCTACATCTAATTTTCTGTATTATGAATCCTCTTGGCTGGTTAGCCCAGGTGCTAAAAAGCTGACGGCAGATGATGCGTGTAGTTGTGTGCACGCAACGGTTGTTTAGACGCACACGCCGGAACTGGTGCCGCCAGATGGCCCGGACTCGCCGATTGGTCATGGAGGGAAGGGGCAGACGCCACGTCGTCGCTCGCCATGATGTGCTTAAAACAACAAGCCAGACAGAAGCTATCGTTGCTGATTAAGCATGAGGCGCTAACAGCAAACCACTGATGCTGATGCAAACCCAGTGTGAGAATGTCTCAATAATTGATTAGACTGGCCTTTTGGTCTCATTGCCGCTTCAAGCTGAAAAAAGCGTCGTGTTCCATGAGGCTCTACAGTAGAGGCTGTGGACACTTTGATCCGGTCAGCCTACCAAAGGAATTGGAATATTTGAATTATGTCACAAAAGCTGCCCGATCAAGTCTATATGCACATGCAGCCATTGCTTACCACGACAAAACAAAAGCACCAAAGTTTGCCGGTTTTCATAGATGTGAATGGGACTGTTAATCCGTTTTGTCCATTGAATTTTTTTTTATTGTGTTTTTTTAATTTTACACTTATTACCAGTATAGAGTAAGTACTTTTTGGGTTAGTGTCTGTTAATGAAATGCAAAACCCCTTACGTTTATTGATGCAATCAATGGACAATTTAGACCAGTAATTGAGAAATGGTTGTAGCTTGGCTAACCTTTCTAATGGGATGTCAGCCTCTGCAAACTATATTGCCTGTGCTTGTGATTAAGGAAGATATAGTCAGCCATGCAATTCCAACTGCATATGTAAGATATTTTTGACCATTTTTTACTTATTTTGTTTACACAGATGACATGGTGCTCTTATTTTGAAGGCAGAAAGTGTATTCGCCGTGTGTTGAGATGAGCTGGACACAAGAATAAATGTGCCCTTGTGTGTACAAAATTGGATGGGGGGTCGGACTATATATTTGATACACGCACACAATTTACGTTTATAACAATGTAACAATTATTAGCGTTGTTTTATTTATAACGCGTCATACAATCTGACTTGATTTTCTGTCCCTTTTTTCAGGAGCACTATAAACATTAGACCACATCAAACAGCTAAGTAGAATTCTACAGTTTTTTTATTTTTTTACTGAAAAAGACACCCAGAATATACATGAAAAAAGGATGTGAGATATACAATATGAACTATGAACGATAAAACATTGACAATTTAGGAGTATGTGAACGTCCCTCGCCTCCTGCCCAAAGTCAGCTGGGATAGGCTCCAGCATACCCGCGACCCTAATGAGGATAAGCGGCATAGAAAATGAATGAATGAATGAATGTCCCTCCTTTTTTACTTCCCAGACAGTGCATTGGGTAGGTTTGTTGTTATTCTGTTGTTGTGTGTGACTTATGCGTTGACTTTTTTTGGCAGCAGGAGTAAAGGTAGCCGGTGGATGAGTGGTTAGCATGTTGGCCCCGGAATCATGAGATCTGGGTTTGATTCTCCGCTTGGCATCTATGATGTAGGAGAAATAACACAAGTAAAACACAACTAAATGTCTCCCCGAGGCGTCATTGTAAGAACGTGCGGTAGCTGCTGATTTGTGCAAGGCCGTTGCATAAAAAAATCATAGCAGGGGAAGAGGAGAATCTAATTTGCAGAGGTGTTATAAAGGAAAACCAGAAGGGCTTTTTAAAAATGTTTAAAAACAAACAGTCGACATTAAGCTCGGAGAGAATCCACTGCAAAGGTTACTGCCCAAACAAGACATTCCATCCCTGTTAATGCTACTATCAATATTAATATTATTTGTTCGAATCTCCGTTGGGCATCTCTGTGTGGAGTTTGCATGTTCTCCCCGTGCGTGTGTGGGTTTTCTCCGGGTACTCCGGTTTCCTCCCACATTACAGAAACATTCATGTTAGGTTAACTGGCGACTCTAAATTGTCCAGAGGTGTGAATGTTTGTTTGTCTGCCCTGCAAATGAGTGGCGATCAGTCCAGGGTGTACCCTGCAACCCTAATTAAGGATAAGCAAACATAGAAGATGGATGGAGATAGATGTCTGGACCGCTGCATGTAAAAAGCTACTTAAACCATCAAAACCATCCCAGATTGACTCTTGACTATTTGCAAATCATGTTGCCAGCTTGTATGTTAAAAATGTATACACACTTTGGAAACACTTGTAACCATCTGGCGGGCCGCATGCAAACGCCTGGCGTGGCGGATGTGGCCCGCAAGCCGTAGTTTGTCCAACCCTGGCCTAAACTAAGTGAACGCTGCTGGCATCCATTCACACTCTGTAAGAGGAGGTTCCTCTAACTTTCGCAAGTGTTTATTGCCATCTCAACATTTTTAGTTCCGGAGGGGGCGGTTTAGTGTTTGCAGTGAGATTCCGCCACAATTCACCCGTCCGCCAAGGAAATAATTCGCCACACGACATTTTTTTCTCCTCATGATGACAGCATTTTATTCATGTTATGTCAATATTTGCCAGATTTTTACTGGCCAAATCTGCAATTCTGTCCTCGATTCCGTTAAAATCATAGGGCCCTAATGTACTCGGCCTCTCACCCAGAGTCAGCTATGATAGGCTCCATTTCAGGTGAGGAAAGTGTCACGCGAGAGCGTCGGAGCAGGAGGGAAGGTTCCCAAGATGCTGAGACGAGGCCGTGCAGGTCTGGTAAGTCTCTTTATTCAGTGTTGCAAGAGACAGAGCAGTTCTCAAACATAAAGTGTCGGTGCATAAAAGGAAACTACAGGAGCACCACCGCCAGGACGAAGAAGACTAAACATAAAACTACCTGTGAGTCAGGCGAACTACTAAACTAGCAGGAGGGTAGAAAAACAGACAAAACTAACATAATCTAAACACGTAACTATAGAGTGACGGTGACACAGGCTACTAAGGTGTGGCATGTGCTCCAGACATGGAAAAATAATCCAGTAACCTCTAGCAGCAGTCACAGGTATAAAAAGAGGTGGAGCCGGATTGGAAACAGGTGCGACTGATGCAGAAGAACCACCTGACTCACGGCTGACCAATGTCTGCAGAGGGTACACAAGACAGAGCAGTGAGTGGAACATAAGACCAACCTGCCTATGTCACAGAGGAGTGTGACAGAAAGTGATATGGAAAACTAAAGGATGGATGGTTCTGCACAGGCACCCATCTGAACTTTTGGGATATAGGTCATCTACAGCGGATTTCAAGCATGCAAAATCACAGTAGTTGGTAAACACAGTGCATCTTTTCAGAGGGCAAAGACATCGCATGGAAGGGGACAAGCAGACTTAATTACATCCAATGGCCACTTCTGTCAAGATTACTCTTTTTTTGTTTTAATTTTCTATTCTCTGTCTTTACACATCTTTTCCTGTCTCTTGTCTTTTCCGGTGCAACACTTTGAACACATTTCAACAGAGGCTGTTTGCCAAGTGTGATGTCCACACTTAAGGAGCTTTGCTTGCAGGTGGAAGGAACATTAACCTTGCATTCAAACATTTAAATGTGTCCCGGTGATGTTTCCCAGGACAAATCGGGAGGAGAGGGATGATGAGGAGTATGTGAGGAAAGGGGAGGCATTCATCCTACACACTCTTGTGTCAGCGTGTTGGACTGCAGCTGAAAAGGAGATGATGATTATGGAAATGAGCAGGCTCTTTTTCTGAGAGATTAAACAGGTCTCTGATTGCTTTTACATAACCTAAACTCGCCCTCACACATACTGCTCTATGTGTTGTCTGCCTGCTGTGAAGGTGGCCTCTCGCTGACCTCTCCTCGCACACACACACACACACACACACACACACACTCTCAGACGACACACAGAGCATCACTTTGTTTCTTCACACACTGGAGGTCCTCTCATCACTTTCTGTTTGGACTTGTGCCGTCAGCTATATTTTTAAATTATTTTTTACTCCATGGGCTCTAATTTTCTGGGTTGCGCAGCTAGGCGCAGGCTGCGCAGTGGTAATTTCGGCTGGCGTAACACAGTGCGCAGCCATTTTGGTAAATTGGTAGATCGAGGTGCGCCACGATGGATGTGGCGGCGCAGCAGGGGAAGGTTCCAACTGATTCAGGCTGGTGTAGTGACAATTTCGGGCCAGTAGGTTTTGCCGAAGGTACGCTGAGAGCTCGCCAGCTCAAACCTGGTCTACTCTCGGCGTAAGGCGAAGCGCAGCCGGTCTAGCGGTAATTTGGCTGACTGGCGCACAGTGCACACACGTAACTAAAACACCCCAGGCCGGTTTACACAATGTCAGGCACATTTGAATGCATTTAATAATCACAACAATCACTTTTTAAAGTATCTGAAGCAGCTTTGTTTATTCATATTACACAGGGTCCTAATATAGGTTACTAAACACGAGTGTCTTTATTATTGGGGGAAAAATGCTTACCTTACCTGTAATACCAACCTCAACCCCACCAAAACCCTCAATACTGACAGCTGAGAGTGTGGAGGACACAATGGCCCCCCGCCAAGCTCAGTGTCACACTGGTTGAGGGGCTGCACCCGGTGGCCACATGTGCCTCCGGTGCTCTGATAATCCATATTTTGCCCTTCTCCTGACATTATTGAACCGTTTTTTTTAACTGTGCAACGGTTCTCATTCCCTCAGGGCAAACCTAATTTACAATACTTGTAATCTCCTCCCAGGCCACTTTTGTATCATCAGCCCTTGAAGGTCTGCTCGCGTGACCATATATTCGGCCACTGCGAGCTTGGACTTCCCGGACCAAAACATCACTTTCTGGCTGGGAGAAGTTTGGCCGTCTTCCACTGTCATCCATATTCAACTAAACTTGCAATTCGCTTTGCGAGCGGCGCATTTAAAGGTGAGAAAAGGATCTCATTTGATTGGTGAAGATTTGACCCGGCTGTGTTAAACCCAGTCATGGCCTTCTCTCCTCTCTCTTTGCCACTTGCATCGATAGGAGGAACGGAGGTGTACTTACGCCAGGCTGTGCCTGGCACGAAAATGCAAAATGCACCTAAAATACACCCCACTGGTGAGCGCACCTTCGCCTCGCCTTGCCTGCGCTTGGTCTACGAAATTAGAACCACATACAGTATCTGACTGTGACAAAGACTGTGTGACAAACATGAAGGTTTGTTGGATTGTTGGATAAATCTGATTGGACGAAAGCTGGGTTGCATGAGTGATTTATGGATGGACAGATGGATGGATGAACGCGGTGAAGATGGAAGGATTAATGGATAGATGATTGGAGAGGTGGGTGGATGGTTAAATTGTTGATGGATGATATATTGTAGGTAATCATTGATGGATGGACAAATAGTGGATGGAAGCTGGATATATGGGTGATTTATGGATGGACTGATGGATGACATGAGGGTGGATGGATTGAATAATGACTGGATGAATGAATCATTGGATATGTGCAGAGATAAATAATGGGTGGATGAATGAATCATGTTGATGGTGATGGTGTGTGTTTAGATGGATGGATGAGAAGGTGAATTAATTAAAATTGAGTGGGTGGATGGATGGATGGACGGATAGGCAATGAGTGGGTAAATAAAATGAAAAATAAATTAAAACAAATATAAAATTGGACAGGTGGATGGATGTAAAGATGGATGGGTAAAGTGTTGATGGATGGACGAAGTGAGGGTGCGATAAAAATGAAATTATGGATTAATGGATGAAGTGTGGAGGGTTGACGTGGGCGATAGATTGATGGGTGGGTGGTAGGATGATAGGTAAATGGATGGATGCGTGGAAAGATGATAAGATGAGAAGGTTGATGGATGGATGAATATTGAGTGGGTGAATACATGGACTAGTGGAATGGATGAATAATGAGTTCGGGGGCTGGCCCTCCTACAGTGCGCTGCCCAACCGTGTTCTTTTGTTCTAACAGGTGTCGAGATAAGGCTATGAGTCTAAGAGTTTAATGATAATGAGTAGATACAAGCAATTGCAATGCCAGTGCTGGAGAGAACAGTCAGCTCATCTCTAATAGGGTGAATGGATGGATTGATGGCTATATGGTGGATGGATGGGTTGATTAATAGATGGTTGGATTATGGGCGGTATGAGTGCATGGATTATATGAGTAACAGATTGACTGGTCGATGAAGCATTATGGGCAAATGATGTTTTGATGAAGAACAGAGGGGTGAATTAATGGGCCGGTGGATAAAGAATTGAAGTCTGGTTGTATGTGAAGATGTTCTAGTGCTGTCGATGATGGATGGATGGACGGATAATGAATGAATGGATGCAATGAGTGCCATACAGAAGGGAAACTGACTGACATCACCATGTATTCATTACACTTTGTCACGAAGAACGTAAACATTTGAATTGATCACATCCAGTTGAGTGTTTTGTTCAAGGACATCACGCTGATAACACACACATGTTCTCCATGTGTCCAAGAAGCTTACACAAGAAGCTTACACACTCAAAGAGAAAGTGTCTGGATGCTTAATTAACTTAGTGGCTGCTGCTTGGGGTTCACCCAAGGACGTGCACCCAGCACACACACACACACACACACACACACCCAAGCGGGCACTGAAGTGATGGCAAGAATATTTCCCTGTTTACTTGAGTGCCACTTCATGATTAAAAAGTAATCAGGCTTCAGCCGGCCTGGGATCTCCTCTCTACAGCCGCACACAAGGAAGTGTAATTAGATGAAGAGGCTGAGAGGCACAGAACAAGAAAGGCCTAAAAGAATGTCGACATCCAAGGAATCTCAAATCGTGGCTGAAAGGAAGCTTCTTGTTCACATGCTCTCATGCTAAGAAGTTGATAAACATGATTGTTTAAAAGGCAAAGTAAGTGTAGTTCTCCACACAACACAGCTCAGTATCATTTTATAAAAAGAGCATTTATTTCAAAGTTTGTTTTTTTTTCGCTTCGGACATTGAAGCACATAGTAAAGCGACGATACAATGTTCAGAAAATATAAGTGTGATGCTGAATCATTTTCTTTTCAAATCTTCTTAACATGTTCTTGTTGTAATACTGGAATATTCTGGAATGTATACTAAAATAAGAACTTTTAAAATTGTACAAATCGGTACCATAAAACTTGACAGAAGAAGAATAAAAAGGAGATCTCTCTCATGGCATAGAATCACAGATTGCTCGTGTTCCTCCTGACCGTGGGAGAAAGAACGATGGAACGCCAAATAATGAGGGGAAAGAAAACAGCAAAAGAAACACAAAAGCAAAACAAATGAGTGATTTTCACAGGCACAACTTGTTTAACTCTTAGCAGTAAAACGCAGAAGTCAACATGAGCTTGTTCCTGTGTAGCCAAAGAAATAACAACAGTCATAACAATGATAATATTGATTAAAAAAACAATAGTAATAATTATAATAGAATAATAGAATAATTCAAAAATGAGGTTAAGGAACCTTTGCACTTAAAAATGACGCCCTGGCTTCAGCGTTTCTGAATTTTTTGCAACACGTGTTGATGCAACAGATGTTGCTGCCCCGCAAAGCCCGCGGTGACACGCTGACACTTCTCACTTCCCGTTTTCTCAAAAGTGGAACGTCTTTAAGGGATGCTCCACTCCTTTGCACATTCTCTGCACGAACCAAGCACGGAGGCTAGTTTGCGTTTGAAGTTTGGAAAACAAAACAAAACAAAAGGAGGCAAAGAAAGGAGAATGCACTGCGTTATAGGAGTGTTCGTGGAGTTTAAGGCGATTTTTAGAGCTCACAGGGTTTTACTCGTTATGACTGATCATCATTGGTGGAGGTGATTGATGGGACTGAGGAAAGGGCGGCTTTTCTTTTCTGACTTGAAAACAAATAATCCAGTTTTTTACGTTTGAATCCAGTCTGTCTTGTGGGGGTGGGGTGGGGGGTGTGTGGAGGAGTGGGGGGTACTAGAGCGGCATCTTCACAGCGTCTCAGTCCTTGTTTTGTCCGCAGGAAGCTACTGAAGCTAGCGGTCTCTACATTGTTCATCTGGTAGTCACCCCTGGAGTTGTTTTTTTATTTTAAGGCCACCATACTGTGAAAACGCTCGCCGCAACTTCACAGTATCAACAACCCAGAGTCCTTCGGCGTGTTGGCAACGCTGGACCGCTTTATTCCAGTTGTGAAAAAGCCTTTTTTTGTGTGTTTCAACTGTCTGGACTTTCAGGACCACCAGACCGTGGTTTGCTCCTTTTACTAACTTAGTCTTCAATGGTGGCCCCACTAAGAGAGCAGGTCAGGAACCTGTAAAGGGAGTAGAAGCTCTCTCAGGAACCAGTGACGTTTGTGAATCCAGTCCACAAAATTGTCCAGAACCTCTAATTTAAACTAAACACTTTGCGCTAAGCATCATCTTGCTCATACAGGAACATTTTTTATTCAACCACAATGGTGACATGGTATATCCAGCCCTATACTGCAAAAGTAGGCAGACTGCATTCATAATCGCTAACATCTTGTAGGACATTGAAGAAGGTTGACAAGGTGAACTGATCGGTTTGGGAAGAGTTGAGGCATTTAAGCCCTCATATCCTCACAGAATCATTTTAGAATTGGGGGCCGGTAGGGTGGGGGGCGTCCAGTCGTCAAGACCATCGTTAAGAGTCCTCGCCATCGTCAGCGTCATTAATGCAGCAGTCTTTGGTCCCGTACAAATCCGCCAACTTCTTGAATCTGGGACCCCAACTCTGCAGATAGTCATAATCCAAGTCAGACTCAGTGGTTACCGACTCCAGTGAGCTCAGGGACCCCGCCAGAGACCCCCGGCCTTCGTAGCCATAGATCTGGATGGAATCGTACGGGGGTGCCGTCGGGTCGCTGTCAGCCTCAGCGATCCGAGTCTTGATGAAGTCGTCAACGTCTACGCTGTTGGCAGCTGGGCGGCCTACACCCGGCCTGAGGGGATACTGGAGCTCCGGCTTGATGTCCTTTCTTGGCAGGAAACCATTGGCACCATCGGGATTCTGAAGACACGGCATTGGCGTTACTTTGGTAACTGAACAGATCTGCACAGTTCTTACAAAGTACTCATCATGGCGTGTTTCACTTTTCTAGGAAAACCTTTTACAATATTTGTGGAATTTCTGTCCATTAGATGCTGGACTATAGACCTTGCTTTGTCCGCTGGAAGTAAATAATTTCCTGAAAACAAACATGTAACCCCGACCTTCCTTGTACCTGCAGCGTCGCAATGTCGAAAGCCTCTGTGTCCTCCTCGCCGCCTCCCTCGTCATCATATGTGATGATGTTTTCACGGATGTCCTCCTCCTCGAACACAATCAGAGGCTCCTTCTTCTGACGCCTCAGCGCCACAAACAACACCACAATGGCTGTAAACACACAATTAAACAGAATTAGACAATGGCTCCCTGTGACTTGAGTGTGCACCTTTAAATAATGAGTCTGCGCCGTGCAATGAAACCTTAGCTAGTTTAATTAGGATCCATATTGTGTTGGTTCCTGCGCATTTAATTGCACGTGGTTATTGTGGAGTGTTCTTAGTTGGGGAGTTAACAGAGCGGCTGCAGACACAATAGGAATGAAAGTGTTTTTTTTAAAGAATGACAAAAGGAGTAATGTTGTTTACTAAATAGGGAGAGGGACAAAAATATTCCCAGGAAATTTCTCCGAGCTCCTACCAAGCAGGATGACGATGCAGGCCAGGATGGCGATGAGCGCGCCTGTGCTCAGGCCGGCAGGCAGCACGTAGGGCTCCACGTTGCAGGACAAGATGATGTCCTTGCTGTCGCACGAGCACACCCGGATGGTCAGTGTGTTGGTGCTGCTCATCGATGGTAGGCCGTTGTCGTTGATCTCGATGGGGAGGAAGTAGACGTCCTGCGTCAGGCGGCTAAATCCTTTACGCAACACGTAGACGTTGGCCGTGCTGTCTGTGTAGACGGAAAGGACATTTGTTGGTCAGAGATGTGCCCTCCAATTCCAATTACATTAGAATTTGTTTTTTTGTTTTGTTCCTTGCACACCTCTGTGACACACACTATCAGTCCTAACTCCTCGAAAGTTTCAAGTTGGTACACTTGCAACTACTCCCTACTCCATGTTCTCCCCGTGCGTGTGCGGGTTTCCTCTGGGTTCCTCCCACATTCCAAAAACATGAATGTTAGGTTAATTAGCGACTCTAAATTGTCCGTTAAGAGTATGAAGGTTTGTCTGCCCTGCTATTGAATGGCGACCAGGTCAGGGTATACCTCGCCTCTTGCCCAAAGTCAGCTGGCATAGGCTCCAGCATACCCCCGTGACCCTAATGAGGATAAGCGGCACAGAAATGGATGGATTGATAAATAATGGACATTTCTTCCGAGTGGGTACAATATTTACATTTTACATGACGGATTCCGCCATTTATAGGGTAAATCTTGTCTTATAACACTAAAATTCCGAGACCTGAAAAAATTCATGTTGTATCTTGAGGTTCCACTGTATATTAATTAATAAATCACCACTCTGACTAAATGCACTAAAATATATATGCTGATAATCCCTAGTTACGATTTAACTTCACAGACACGTTAAGCATGCAGTATATTTCCTATTTGGATCACTGGATCAGTATGTCTACGTGTCGATGCATTCTGTTAATAACAAGCAGCAGAAAAAAGATTGCTTGGAAGCTATTTTAAGATGAAACTGGACTATTCGACCCGAGGGACCAAACCAGCATCTTTGTCAGATGTGAGTGTCATCTGTTGCACATAGCCTCCTGCCAACACTCATGACGACTGCCAGCATGCCTGTCTATTTCATTGTCCACATGCTAAATTCCTTTTCCAACTCTGAAACTACTTCCACACCATGCTGGCTGCCGCTTTCCTGTCTTTAAATTTCTCTCAGCGCTTAATTCAATCATCTCAGCCCCCGAAGATGTATGGACAGATGGATTGGGACCACAGTGCAATTAATGTGGCCCGCAGGACATGTGGCTACGCTTGTGCTGCTTTCTCCAAGGTAAAATTGGCCAGAAAAGGGCCACAAATGCAAGAACGTAAATAAAAGCAGGGCGAGGAAGATTAGAATATGAACGTCGACGTCAACTCCGCCCACCTCTGTTATCTTTGAGGGAGAAGTTGTGGTTGTGGGCCACCTCTGGAGCGAGGCTGAAGATGAAATGTTGTCTGTGGCCCATTTCATCTTTGTCCACCGCGCTGATGGTTTCAATCACCTGCGAGAATGTTCACACGTTAAATGCGGCACACAAACAAAAAGACGAGCACGCGCGCATACCTTTCCTGGCACGACATTTTCACACATGAGGACTTCATTGTTGGTTGCAAACTCTGGAGCGTTGTCGTTTTTGTCTTTCACTTTAATGTTGACGCGTACTTTAGTGTCCTGGTGGTGTCCTCCTGCGCACACACATGCATACAGTAGTTGCCCATTAATCACATATTGTGTTAGGCCGTGCGTGTGAGTGTCTGTCAATCCATCGACTTGAACACATTTAAGATCATTTTCCAACAACACTGCCTGTCAATCAAGTCTTGACGTCGCGTTATTTTTGGCGTCTAAAGGCATCAACGTGAGCCGCCACGGTAGCCCGCTCCCACGCGCCTCTCACTAACCATTTTGCAGCCCAATAACGCATGTTATGTAATGCTTGCTTGGGATCAAAAGGAAGACAAACAGGATATGATATGGAACAGCATCCACACAGGCGTATCACACACACACACACACACACACACACACACACAAATGGTCTCGTCGATACTTTTAAAAAGCGCATTGTTTTCTTTAGGAAGGGAAACTGGAGCTCAGTTTCTCCGCTGCGCCGCCTCGCATATTTTGCGACTCGACTCCATGATATTTATTTTCCGATCCCCTGTCATTACGAGGCTTCTACTTATCTACTCGAGGCCCGTTAGTGGTTAGCGTAGCCTGCCTTGCTCCTAACTCTGGGCTGGGAGCTTGTTTCCATATGGGCGTCTGGCGTCGAGCACAGCCGCAGGGAAACCGCGCGGCTCTTGGCGAGCTCTGGCTCCAGCCACAGAATGCCAGGGTGGGGCCCTTGTGGCTTGCTTGCTTTGGGGGGCCGGTGGGGGACGTGTTGTGGGGCTACAGCCTGTGAGAGGACCCGTGGGTCTAGTTGCAATCCTTTTTTTTTTTTAGATTTTCTGCACTGTTAGTGTTTTTGACAACTGCTCTGGTATTGCCTCCACCACCTTTATTTAAAGCTATGTCACATCCAAATGGCTTACAGTTCAATTATTGAAAACATCCACTTTAAAATACATTTTCAGGCTGTCAGGCCTGTGGCCAAAGCAACAGGTGGGGCTATGACCATTAACCACAAAGCTGTTTTAGCCATTCAGAAGTCTAAAGGAAGCTATGAGAAAAATGGAAGTTGTACGTGATTTGAACACATCAACATTGTGTGTGGAGTACACTGTTTACGTTTCGTGGGGTGTAACGTTTTGTCGGAGTTTGGCCAAATTCTTTGGATGCAACAAAATGCGTTTGGTGCACAACAAGGTGTTATGAATCCCGGAAGCTCTAAGTTCCACCGTTTTGTGTTATTTCATTGTCTCTGTCACAAACTTTTTCATGTCACAAAGGAAGAAAGTCTTTGACCGTGTAGCACACGACCAGGGGCGCTCCCAGGAATTTTGGGCCCCATGAAAAAAATCTTGGGACCCCCTACAACTACAACTAACTGTTAGTACCAAAAACAAGAGCTTGTTTGAATTGTTTTCTGACTATATATAAACAAGAGCTTGTTTGAATTGTTTTCTGACTATATATAGCTTTTAAAAGGCACCATCATGCAACAAAATTATTTTTCTGTCAGACAGGGGTGCTTGGAATTGTCCTAATGTCCGGCCCTTCACAGTGCCCCTGCAGACGACACACTCGCTTACATGTAGTAAAGACACTGGATGACTGACAGGAGGGTTCACTCGCTCCGCTCATTCCGCTATACAACCAACACGTCCGTTTGTTGACACAGATGCACGGCGTGAACCCTACTGTCATCCAGCCTGTTTGGCAGAGAGAGGAGGAAAACAAACACGTCTGTTTTTATTTATCGTGCGGTTAATTGATTTCTTAATTATCGTGACAGGCCCAGTGACAAGACAACAATTGGTAAGTTAGCACTTACCCCACTGTAATTTCTGCTTTGATTGGTTGTAAACACAAAACTCAAACCAAAAAAATAAATCACATTTGTGGTCTGTGGACCAAACACCCGGCTGATAACTATAGCTGGCTAGCTGCCGCCAGAGAAACAGTGGAGCCAGGCAAAATGTGTAAACAACAATTAGTCAAACTAAATATGTGATTAAAGTGTGAGCGATCACACGCTGGTATCGATAGGCTTACTGTGACAAGCTTTTGTCAACTGACTACACATTTCTCACTATAATAAGGGACATCCCTGGTCAACTCATTACGGAACACTTATGTTTATCAGGTTGCGTATGCGTGAGTAGATGAAAAATTCCCCTGCAATGTCTCATAGTTTAATCGTAAAATGCGACCAGGGCAGTCTGGAGCCCTGCATTTAGTCGTTACCTGAGGACTTTCCCTAGGAACTCTGTACCATTGGAGTCCAGTCTTCCACTAAAGCCACTTCCACTGAAGACCATGACCCTTTTTGTCTCTGGATAGAAATATCTAGAATGCCAAGCACTCCATCTGACCCAAGATGTAAATCCAGTGAAGAGCTCACCTATCTCTGTGGCCGACACTGATATGTTGTGCCAGGCCTGAGTCTCCCGGTCCAGCGGTCTGGTAGTGGTGATCATGCCATCCTCTGCATTAATACTGAAGAACTGCTCCACGTCAGTATAGCGAGGAATCATGTACCTGTGACCAACACCAACCTTAAAGCTGTTAAGACTGAGCAAGCCTACCACAATCCCCTAGAGATGTCATGAAAAAGCTTTTGGTGATTGTCAATCTTGCAAAGGGAGACATGTATTCATCCCATGGTGGTACCTGACTGGATTGTTGGCGACGTCTGTGTCCTTGGCGTGAACGCGTCCCACCTGAGTACCCTCTGGGGCGTTCTCCTCCACCTCGAAAGTGTACAAGGGTGCCACAAAGACAGGCGGTTCGTCTGCGTCCTCCACTGATATCTGCAAATGTTAACACACTTTTTATAACACACTTTTTATTGATAAAGTTCTCACCAATCTGCAGGTGAACTAGAAGATCTCCAACGTACCTTGACGGTGGCCTCGTCCTTGTACGGACCCCAGGCCAGGTAGTGGGGGTCCACGTGAAGGTTGAAGCCCTCCACTTTCAGTGTGTATGACCTCTTTGTCTCAAAATCCACGCGCTAAAAAAGATGTAAAGACAGAAGTGTTACAATTTATGGAATAAACGATAAGATGGTGGGTCCATGTGGCCTAGTGGTTTAGCATGTTGGCAGCACAGAGATCGAGGCTTCGATGAATTTTTCGTGAATGAAAGCATTGAATCGTTGTTTTTTTAAATGTGCTTTGCTGCCCATCACCTCTCGTCCAAAGTCATCTGGGATAGACTCAAGCTTACCGGTGACACTAATAAGGACCAGCGGTTCAGAGAATGGATGGGCAGATGAAAGGCAGGAAGGCAGCATGTGCAGTGTCCTTGTGTGCTGGTAGGGGGAGCTCTTGCTGCATTCATGTGCATGACTGCAATGGTGGTAAATCTGGGAAACCCCAAATATCAGTCATACTTTGAAACATTTATCTTGGTGATGATCTAGTCGCATGTTTCAGTGGCGGGTATCGGCTTTGAAGACGAGACATGGTCTACGGATTCAGTTGGATTTTATTGGACCGAACTGTGATTCATTTACTTTGTATTGTTTTTAAGTGATATCATACTTATTGTATTGTATGTGTGTGTGTGTGTGTGTGTGTGCGCGCGCGCTAGCAGCAGTGTGTTTGTTTTCGGGAATGAAGGCAACTATTGTATAAAACTACACGCTGTCTGCACGATGATGTGTAGTGCCAACAACACTCAGCCATTTCTCTCTCGTCTCCATAATGACGGTAAACAACACTTCTGGGCAACAATCCTGCGCAGAGAAGCCAGATAATAGCACACTTCCCCTGGCTCTGTTTTTCCAGCTCCGTGGGAGTGCTAAAGTGTCACAAGTCCCGGGAGTCGACTTGATCTCCTCATCGCCACACTAGCATCGCTTAATGCACTCCCAAAGGGAGGAGCGGACCTTTAAGCCCTGTGTGAAGGCCCTACTGTACGTGTATGAGCGCACACACACGCGCATGCACACACACATATAAAGCCTTAGCAGGTGTTAACGGGGATTAGAATCCTCAACAAGACCCAAAATGTTTAAGACGGAGGCTGGAGACCAACAAGATTAGAGGAGGTGCTTATTATCCATTAAGAAAAAGCTTGAGAACATAATCAAGATTAGAATAGTCCCATCGTCATTAATCCAGTGCTTCACATTTACATATTTGCCTTTCTTCATCATCCGACATCGCCAGCTGAGCGGGACGGCGTTGTCACACCTGTGGCCGCCGCCCAAACGTCGCTCTGCGTATTAACTTCATGCTTTATGAGCGGCGTGATGACAGCAGTTAGGTGATCACACATTTAATTAGCTGCAATACGGGGACGCTCAAAGCATCTGTTCCAGCTAAACGGGCTGCCTGTTCCTTCGCCGCGCTTGAAAACCGACTCTTTTAATTGATCAAACCAGAGTGGCGTTGATAACAAAGGTTAACGATTAGACGGACTGTAAATATTTAGCCAGAGGTCTTGGGTTAAAATGCAAGACCATCTCAGTGAACTACAGGAAATTGTTGACATTCTTAACGATACAGTTAAAGTCAAAGTGATGTTTCACATTTCTGTGAAATGCTGCCCATTGTTTGCAATATTGATAACATTTTATAGAGTAAACGTCTCTAGGGGGGCCCGCACGGTGGCTGAGTGGTTACACACATTGGCCACACAGTCAGGAGATCTGGAAGACCTGGGTTCAAATCTCCGTTGGGCATCTCTGTGTGGAGTTTGCATGTTCTCCCCGTGCGTGTGTGGGTTTTCTCCAGGTACTCCGGTTTCCTCCCACATTCCAAAAACATGCATGTTAGGTTAATTGCTGACTCTAAATTGTCCATCGGTGTGAATGTGAGTGTGAATATTTGTTTGTCTATATGTGCCTTTCGCTTGACTGGCGACCAGTCCAGGGTGTACCCCGCCTCTCGCCCAAAGTCTGCTGGGATAGGCTTCAGCATCCCCGTGACCCTAATGAGGATAAGCAGTATAGAAAATGGATGGATGGATGGACGTCTCTAGGGGGATTCCCTGTCTTGTCTTAGCTAGTCCTTGCTTTTTTTTTGTGCTAATGATACTTGCAGGAAATGTAGTTTATTTTCTGCCATGGTGGTGATTATTAGTAATGAAGCGCAAACCTATACCACGCCAGCTCCAGCGCTACTTTACGTTGAAAAACTTGTTGCAGCTTGTTGGTCTCAATTTTGCAGTTAGCTTGCATTATTTCAGTCGGGCGATAGAACTAAAATCTTTATCGTAGGCCAAATATATGGCGTTTCTGTCGTATATTGTTTATATCCCTTTTTTCTACTAGCTAGTTAGGAAATCTGTTAAGCTGCCCTGAAAGCTTTTAACAAGCCAGACAGAAGCTATCGTTGCTGATTAAGCATGAGGCGCTAACAGCAAACCACTGATGCTGATGCAAACCCAGTGTGAGAATGTCTCAATAATTGATTAGACTGGCCTTTTGGTCTCATTGCCGCTTCAAGCTGAAAAAAGCGTCGTGTTCCATGAGGCTCTACAGTAGAGGCTGTGGACACTTTGATCCGGTCAGCCTACCAAAGGAATTGGAATATTTGAATTATGTCACAAAAGCTGCCCGATCAAGTCTATATGCACATGCAGCCATTGCTTACCACGACAAAACAAAAGCACCAAAGTTTGCCGGTTTTCATAGATGTGAATGGGACTGTTAATCCGTTTTGTCCATTGAATTTTTTTTTATTGTGTTTTTTTAATTTTACACTTATTACCAGTATAGAGTAAGTACTTTTTGGGTTAGTGTCTGTTAATGAAATGCAAAACCCCTTACGTTTATTGATGCAATCAATGGACAATTTAGACCAGTAATTGAGAAATGGTTGTAGCTTGGCTAACCTTTCTAATGGGATGTCAGCCTCTGCAAACTATATTGCCTGTGCTTGTGATTAAGGAAGATATAGTCAGCCATGCAATTCCAACTGCATATGTAAGATATTTTTGACCATTTTTTACTTATTTTGTTTACACAGATGACATGGTGCTCTTATTTTGAAGGCAGAAAGTGTATTCGCCGTGTGTTGAGATGAGCTGGACACAAGAATAAATGTGCCCTTGTGTGTACAAAATTGGATGGGGGGTCGGACTATATATTTGATACACGCACACAATTTACGTTTATAACAATGTAACAATTATTAGCGTTGTTTTATTTATAACGCGTCATACAATCTGACTTGATTTTCTGTCCCTTTTTTCAGGAGCACTATAAACATTAGACCACATCAAACAGCTAAGTAGAATTCTACAGTTTTTTTATTTTTTTACTGAAAAAGACACCCAGAATATACATGAAAAAAGGATGTGAGATATACAATATGAACTATGAACGATAAAACATTGACAATTTAGGAGTATGTGAACGTCCCTCGCCTCCTGCCCAAAGTCAGCTGGGATAGGCTCCAGCATACCCGCGACCCTAATGAGGATAAGCGGCATAGAAAATGAATGAATGAATGAATGTCCCTCCTTTTTTACTTCCCAGACAGTGCATTGGGTAGGTTTGTTGTTATTCTGTTGTTGTGTGTGACTTATGCGTTGACTTTTTTTGGCAGCAGGAGTAAAGGTAGCCGGTGGATGAGTGGTTAGCATGTTGGCCCCGGAATCATGAGATCTGGGTTTGATTCTCCGCTTGGCATCTATGATGTAGGAGAAATAACACAAGTAAAACACAACTAAATGTCTCCCCGAGGCGTCATTGTAAGAACGTGCGGTAGCTGCTGATTTGTGCAAGGCCGTTGCATAAAAAAATCATAGCAGGGGAAGAGGAGAATCTAATTTGCAGAGGTGTTATAAAGGAAAACCAGAAGGGCTTTTTAAAAATGTGTAAAAACAAACAGTCGACATTAAGCTCGGAGAGAATCCACTGCAAAGGTTACAGCCCAAACAAGACATTCCATCCCTGTTAATGCTACTATCAATATTAATATTATTTGTTCGAATCTCCGTTGGGCATCTCTGTGTGGAGTTTGCATGTTCTCCCCGTGCGTGTGTGGGTTTTCTCCGGGTACTCCGGTTTCCTCCCACATTACAGAAACATTCATGTTAGGTTAACTGGCGACTCTAAATTGTCCAGAGGTGTGAATGTTTGTTTGTCTGCCCTGCAAATGAGTGGCGATCAGTCCAGGGTGTACCCTGCAACCCTAATTAAGGATAAGCAAACATAGAAGATGGATGGAGATAGATGTCTGGACCGCTGCATGTAAAAAGCTACTTAAACCATCAAAACCATCCCAGATTGACTCTTGACTATTTGCAAATCATGTTGCCAGCTTGTATGTTAAAAATGTATACACACTTTGGAAACACTTGGAAGCATCTGGCGGGCCGCATGCAAACGCCTGGCGGGGCGGATGTGGCCCGCAAGCCGTAGTTTGTCCAACCCTGGCCTAAACTAAGTGAACGCTGCTGGCATCCATTCACACTCTGTAAGAGGAGGTTCCTCTAACTTTCGCAAGTGTTTATTGCCATCTCAACATTTTTAGTTCCGGAGGGGGCGGTTTAGTGTTTGCAGTGAGATTCCGCCACAATTCACCCGTCCGCCAAGGAAATAATTCGCCACACGACATTTTTTTCTCCTCATGATGACAGCATTTTATTCATGTTATGTCAATATTTGCCAGATTTTTACTGGCCAAATCTGCAATTCTGTCCTCGATTCCGTTAAAATCATAGGGCCCTAATGTACTCGGCCTCTCACCCAGAGTCAGCTATGATAGGCTCCATTTCAGGTGAGGAAAGTGTCACGCGAGAGCGTCGGAGCAGGAGGGAAGGTTCCCAAGATGCTGAGACGAGGCCGTGCAGGTCTGGTAAGTCTCTTTATTCAGTGTTGCAAGAGACAGAGCAGTTCTCAAACATAAAGTGTCGGTGCATAAAAGGAAACTACAGGAGCACCACCGCCAGGACGAAGAAGACTAAACATAAAACTACCTGTGAGTCAGGCGAACTACTAAACTAGCAGGAGGGTAGAAAAACAGACAAAACTAACATAATCTAAACACGTAACTATAGAGTGACGGTGACACAGGCTACTAAGGTGTGGCATGTGCTCCAGACATGGAAAAATAATCCAGTAACCTCTAGCAGCAGTCACAGGTATAAAAAGAGGTGGAGCCGGATTGGAAACAGGTGCGACTGATGCAGAAGAACCACCTGACTCACGGCTGACCAATGTCTGCAGAGGGTACACAAGACAGAGCAGTGAGTGGAACATAAGACCAACCTGCCTATGTCACAGAGGAGTGTGACAGAAAGTGATATGGAAAACTAAAGGATGGATGGTTCTGCACAGGCACCCATCTGAACTTTTGGGATATAGGTCATCTACAGCGGATTTCAAGCATGCAAAATCACAGTAGTTGGTAAACACAGTGCATCTTTTCAGAGGGCAAAGACATCGCATGGAAGGGGACAAGCAGACTTAATTACATCCAATGGCCACTTCTGTCAAGATTACTCTTTTTTTGTTTTAATTTTCTATTCTCTGTCTTTACACATCTTTTCCTGTCTCTTGTCTTTTCCGGTGCAACACTTTGAACACATTTCAACAGAGGCTGTTTGCCAAGTGTGATGTCCACACTTAAGGAGCTTTGCTTGCAGGTGGAAGGAACATTAACCTTGCATTCAAACATTTAAATGTGTCCCGGTGATGTTTCCCAGGACAAATCGGGAGGAGAGGGATGATGAGGAGTATGTGAGGAAAGGGGAGGCATTCATCCTACACACTCTTGTGTCAGCGTGTTGGACTGCAGCTGAAAAGGAGATGATGATTATGGAAATGAGCAGGCTCTTTTTCTGAGAGATTAAACAGGTCTCTGATTGCTTTTACATAACCTAAACTCGCCCTCACACATACTGCTCTATGTGTTGTCTGCCTGCTGTGAAGGTGGCCTCTCGCTGACCTCTCCTCGCACACACACACACACACACACACACACACACTCTCAGACGACACACAGAGCATCACTTTGTTTCTTCACACACTGGAGGTCCTCTCATCACTTTCTGTTTGGACTTGTGCCGTCAGCTATATTTTTAAATTATTTTTTACTCCATGGGCTCTAATTTTCTGGGTTGCGCAGCTAGGCGCAGGCTGCGCAGTGGTAATTTCGGCTGGCGTAACACAGTGCGCAGCCATTTTGGTAAATTGGTAGATCGAGGTGCGCCACGATGGATGTGGCGGCGCAGCAGGGGAAGGTTCCAACTGATTCAGGCTGGTGTAGTGACAATTTCGGGCCAGTAGGTTTTGCCGAAGGTACGCTGAGAGCTCGCCAGCTCAAACCTGGTCTACTCTCGGCGTAAGGCGAAGCGCAGCCGGTCTAGCGGTAATTTGGCTGACTGGCGCACAGTGCACACACGTAACTAAAACACCCCAGGCCGGTTTACACAATGTCAGGCACATTTGAATGCATTTAATAATCACAACAATCACTTTTTAAAGTATCTGAAGCAGCTTTGTTTATTCATATTACACAGGGTCCTAATATAGGTTACTAAACACGAGTGTCTTTATTATTGGGGGAAAAATGCTTACCTTACCTGTAATACCAACCTCAACCCCACCAAAACCCTCAATACTGACAGCTGAGAGTGTGGAGGACACAATGGCCCCCCGCCAAGCTCAGTGTCACACTGGTTGAGGGGCTGCACCCGGTGGCCACATGTGCCTCCGGTGCTCTGATAATCCATATTTTGCCCTTCTCCTGACATTATTGAACCGTTTTTTTTAACTGTGCAACGGTTCTCATTCCCTCAGGGCAAACCTAATTTACAATACTTGTAATCTCCTCCCAGGCCACTTTTGTATCATCAGCCCTTGAAGGTCTGCTCGCGTGACCATATATTCGGCCACTGCGAGCTTGGACTTCCCGGACCAAAACATCACTTTCTGGCTGGGAGAAGTTTGGCCGTCTTCCACTGTCATCCATATTCAACTAAACTTGCAATTCGCTTTGCGAGCGGCGCATTTAAAGGTGAGAAAAGGATCTCATTTGATTGGTGAAGATTTGACCCGGCTGTGTTAAACCCAGTCATGGCCTTCTCTCCTCTCTCTTTGCCACTTGCATCGATAGGAGGAACGGAGGTGTACTTACGCCAGGCTGTGCCTGGCACGAAAATGCAAAATGCACCTAAAATACACCCCACTGGTGAGCGCACCTTCGCCTCGCCTTGCCTGCGCTTGGTCTACGAAATTAGAACCACATACAGTATCTGACTGTGACAAAGACTGTGTGACAAACATGAAGGTTTGTTGGATTGTTGGATAAATCTGATTGGACGAAAGCTGGGTTGCATGAGTGATTTATGGATGGACAGATGGATGGATGAACGCGGTGAAGATGGAAGGATTAATGGATAGATGATTGGAGAGGTGGGTGGATGGTTAAATTGTTGATGGATGATATATTGTAGGTAATCATTGATGGATGGACAAATAGTGGATGGAAGCTGGATATATGGGTGATTTATGGATGGACTGATGGATGACATGAGGGTGGATGGATTGAATAATGACTGGATGAATGAATCATTGGATATGTGCAGAGATAAATAATGGGTGGATGAATGAATCATGTTGATGGTGATGGTGTGTGTTTAGATGGATGGATGAGAAGGTGAATTAATTAAAATTGAGTGGGTGGATGGATGGATGGACGGATAGGCAATGAGTGGGTAAATAAAATGAAAAATAAATTAAAACAAATATAAAATTGGACAGGTGGATGGATGTAAAGATGGATGGGTAAAGTGTTGATGGATGGACGAAGTGAGGGTGCGATAAAAATGAAATTATGGATTAATGGATGAAGTGTGGAGGGTTGACGTGGGCGATAGATTGATGGGTGGGTGGTAGGATGATAGGTAAATGGATGGATGCGTGGAAAGATGATAAGATGAGAAGGTTGATGGATGGATGAATATTGAGTGGGTGAATACATGGACTAGTGGAATGGATGAATAATGAGTTCGGGGGCTGGCCCTCCTACAGTGCGCTGCCCAACCGTGTTCTTTTGTTCTAACAGGTGTCGAGATAAGGCTATGAGTCTAAGAGTTTAATGATAATGAGTAGATACAAGCAATTGCAATGCCAGTGCTGGAGAGAACAGTCAGCTCATCTCTAATAGGGTGAATGGATGGATTGATGGCTATATGGTGGATGGATGGGTTGATTAATAGATGGTTGGATTATGGGCGGTATGAGTGCATGGATTATATGAGTAACAGATTGACTGGTCGATGAAGCATTATGGGCAAATGATGTTTTGATGAAGAACAGAGGGGTGAATTAATGGGCCGGTGGATAAAGAATTGAAGTCTGGTTGTATGTGAAGATGTTCTAGTGCTGTCGATGATGGATGGATGGACGGATAATGAATGAATGGATGCAATGAGTGCCATACAGAAGGGAAACTGACTGACATCACCATGTATTCATTACACTTTGTCACGAAGAACGTAAACATTTGAATTGATCACATCCAGTTGAGTGTTTTGTTCAAGGACATCACGCTGATAACACACACATGTTCTCCATGTGTCCAAGAAGCTTACACAAGAAGCTTACACACTCAAAGAGAAAGTGTCTGGATGCTTAATTAACTTAGTGGCTGCTGCTTGGGGTTCACCCAAGGACGTGCACCCAGCACACACACACACACACACACACACACCCAAGCGGGCACTGAAGTGATGGCAAGAATATTTCCCTGTTTACTTGAGTGCCACTTCATGATTAAAAAGTAATCAGGCTTCAGCCGGCCTGGGATCTCCTCTCTACAGCCGCACACAAGGAAGTGTAATTAGATGAAGAGGCTGAGAGGCACAGAACAAGAAAGGCCTAAAAGAATGTCGACATCCAAGGAATCTCAAATCGTGGCTGAAAGGAAGCTTCTTGTTCACATGCTCTCATGCTAAGAAGTTGATAAACATGATTGTTTAAAAGGCAAAGTAAGTGTAGTTCTCCACACAACACAGCTCAGTATCATTTTATAAAAAGAGCATTTATTTCAAAGTTTGTTTTTTTTTCGCTTCGGACATTGAAGCACATAGTAAAGCGACGATACAATGTTCAGAAAATATAAGTGTGATGCTGAATCATTTTCTTTTCAAATCTTCTTAACATGTTCTTGTTGTAATACTGGAATATTCTGGAATGTATACTAAAATAAGAACTTTTAAAATTGTACAAATCGGTACCATAAAACTTGACAGAAGAAGAATAAAAAGGAGATCTCTCTCATGGCATAGAATCACAGATTGCTCGTGTTCCTCCTGACCGTGGGAGAAAGAACGATGGAACGCCAAATAATGAGGGGAAAGAAAACAGCAAAAGAAACACAAAAGCAAAACAAATGAGTGATTTTCACAGGCACAACTTGTTTAACTCTTAGCAGTAAAACGCAGAAGTCAACATGAGCTTGTTCCTGTGTAGCCAAAGAAATAACAACAGTCATAACAATGATAATATTGATTAAAAAAACAATAGTAATAATTATAATAGAATAATAGAATAATTCAAAAATGAGGTTAAGGAACCTTTGCACTTAAAAATGACGCCCTGGCTTCAGCGTTTCTGAATTTTTTGCAACACGTGTTGATGCAACAGATGTTGCTGCCCCGCAAAGCCCGCGGTGACACGCTGACACTTCTCACTTCCCGTTTTCTCAAAAGTGGAACGTCTTTAAGGGATGCTCCACTCCTTTGCACATTCTCTGCACGAACCAAGCACGGAGGCTAGTTTGCGTTTGAAGTTTGGAAAACAAAACAAAACAAAAGGAGGCAAAGAAAGGAGAATGCACTGCGTTATAGGAGTGTTCGTGGAGTTTAAGGCGATTTTTAGAGCTCACAGGGTTTTACTCGTTATGACTGATCATCATTGGTGGAGGTGATTGATGGGACTGAGGAAAGGGCGGCTTTTCTTTTCTGACTTGAAAACAAATAATCCAGTTTTTTACGTTTGAATCCAGTCTGTCTTGTGGGGGTGGGGTGGGGGGTGTGTGGAGGAGTGGGGGGTACTAGAGCGGCATCTTCACAGCGTCTCAGTCCTTGTTTTGTCCGCAGGAAGCTACTGAAGCTAGCGGTCTCTACATTGTTCATCTGGTAGTCACCCCTGGAGTTGTTTTTTTATTTTAAGGCCACCATACTGTGAAAACGCTCGCCGCAACTTCACAGTATCAACAACCCAGAGTCCTTCGGCGTGTTGGCAACGCTGGACCGCTTTATTCCAGTTGTGAAAAAGCCTTTTTTTGTGTGTTTCAACTGTCTGGACTTTCAGGACCACCAGACCGTGGTTTGCTCCTTTTACTAACTTAGTCTTCAATGGTGGCCCCACTAAGAGAGCAGGTCAGGAACCTGTAAAGGGAGTAGAAGCTCTCTCAGGAACCAGTGACGTTTGTGAATCCAGTCCACAAAATTGTCCAGAACCTCTAATTTAAACTAAACACTTTGCGCTAAGCATCATCTTGCTCATACAGGAACATTTTTTATTCAACCACAATGGTGACATGGTATATCCAGCCCTATACTGCAAAAGTAGGCAGACTGCATTCATAATCGCTAACATCTTGTAGGACATTGAAGAAGGTTGACAAGGTGAACTGATCGGTTTGGGAAGAGTTGAGGCATTTAAGCCCTCATATCCTCACAGAATCATTTTAGAATTGGGGGCCGGTAGGGTGGGGGGCGTCCAGTCGTCAAGACCATCGTTAAGAGTCCTCGCCATCGTCAGCGTCATTAATGCAGCAGTCTTTGGTCCCGTACAAATCCGCCAACTTCTTGAATCTGGGACCCCAACTCTGCAGATAGTCATAATCCAAGTCAGACTCAGTGGTTACCGACTCCAGTGAGCTCAGGGACCCCGCCAGAGACCCCCGGCCTTCGTAGCCATAGATCTGGATGGAATCGTACGGGGGTGCCGTCGGGTCGCTGTCAGCCTCAGCGATCCGAGTCTTGATGAAGTCGTCAACGTCTACGCTGTTGGCAGCTGGGCGGCCTACACCCGGCCTGAGGGGATACTGGAGCTCCGGCTTGATGTCCTTTCTTGGCAGGAAACCATTGGCACCATCGGGATTCTGAAGACACGGCATTGGCGTTACTTTGGTAACTGAACAGATCTGCACAGTTCTTACAAAGTACTCATCATGGCGTGTTTCACTTTTCTAGGAAAACCTTTTACAATATTTGTGGAATTTCTGTCCATTAGATGCTGGACTATAGACCTTGCTTTGTCCGCTGGAAGTAAATAATTTCCTGAAAACAAACATGTAACCCCGACCTTCCTTGTACCTGCAGCGTCGCAATGTCGAAAGCCTCTGTGTCCTCCTCGCCGCCTCCCTCGTCATCATATGTGATGATGTTTTCACGGATGTCCTCCTCCTCGAACACAATCAGAGGCTCCTTCTTCTGACGCCTCAGCGCCACAAACAACACCACAATGGCTGTAAACACACAATTAAACAGAATTAGACAATGGCTCCCTGTGACTTGAGTGTGCACCTTTAAATAATGAGTCTGCGCCGTGCAATGAAACCTTAGCTAGTTTAATTAGGATCCATATTGTGTTGGTTCCTGCGCATTTAATTGCACGTGGTTATTGTGGAGTGTTCTTAGTTGGGGAGTTAACAGAGCGGCTGCAGACACAATAGGAATGAAAGTGTTTTTTTTAAAGAATGACAAAAGGAGTAATGTTGTTTACTAAATAGGGAGAGGGACAAAAATATTCCCAGGAAATTTCTCCGAGCTCCTACCAAGCAGGATGACGATGCAGGCCAGGATGGCGATGAGCGCGCCTGTGCTCAGGCCGGCAGGCAGCACGTAGGGCTCCACGTTGCAGGACAAGATGATGTCCTTGCTGTCGCACGAGCACACCCGGATGGTCAGTGTGTTGGTGCTGCTCATCGATGGTAGGCCGTTGTCGTTGATCTCGATGGGGAGGAAGTAGACGTCCTGCGTCAGGCGGCTAAATCCTTTACGCAACACGTAGACGTTGGCCGTGCTGTCTGTGTAGACGGAAAGGACATTTGTTGGTCAGAGATGTGCCCTCCAATTCCAATTACATTAGAATTTGTTTTTTTGTTTTGTTCCTTGCACACCTCTGTGACACACACTATCAGTCCTAACTCCTCGAAAGTTTCAAGTTGGTACACTTGCAACTACTCCCTACTCCATGTTCTCCCCGTGCGTGTGCGGGTTTCCTCTGGGTTCCTCCCACATTCCAAAAACATGAATGTTAGGTTAATTAGCGACTCTAAATTGTCCGTTAAGAGTATGAAGGTTTGTCTGCCCTGCTATTGAATGGCGACCAGGTCAGGGTATACCTCGCCTCTTGCCCAAAGTCAGCTGGCATAGGCTCCAGCATACCCCCGTGACCCTAATGAGGATAAGCGGCACAGAAATGGATGGATTGATAAATAATGGACATTTCTTCCGAGTGGGTACAATATTTACATTTTACATGACGGATTCCGCCATTTATAGGGTAAATCTTGTCTTATAACACTAAAATTCCGAGACCTGAAAAAATTCATGTTGTATCTTGAGGTTCCACTGTATATTAATTAATAAATCACCACTCTGACTAAATGCACTAAAATATATATGCTGATAATCCCTAGTTACGATTTAACTTCACAGACACGTTAAGCATGCAGTATATTTCCTATTTGGATCACTGGATCAGTATGTCTACGTGTCGATGCATTCTGTTAATAACAAGCAGCAGAAAAAAGATTGCTTGGAAGCTATTTTAAGATGAAACTGGACTATTCGACCCGAGGGACCAAACCAGCATCTTTGTCAGATGTGAGTGTCATCTGTTGCACATAGCCTCCTGCCAACACTCATGACGACTGCCAGCATGCCTGTCTATTTCATTGTCCACATGCTAAATTCCTTTTCCAACTCTGAAACTACTTCCACACCATGCTGGCTGCCGCTTTCCTGTCTTTAAATTTCTCTCAGCGCTTAATTCAATCATCTCAGCCCCCGAAGATGTATGGACAGATGGATTGGGACCACAGTGCAATTAATGTGGCCCGCAGGACATGTGGCTACGCTTGTGCTGCTTTCTCCAAGGTAAAATTGGCCAGAAAAGGGCCACAAATGCAAGAACGTAAATAAAAGCAGGGCGAGGAAGATTAGAATATGAACGTCGACGTCAACTCCGCCCACCTCTGTTATCTTTGAGGGAGAAGTTGTGGTTGTGGGCCACCTCTGGAGCGAGGCTGAAGATGAAATGTTGTCTGTGGCCCATTTCATCTTTGTCCACCGCGCTGATGGTTTCAATCACCTGCGAGAATGTTCACACGTTAAATGCGGCACACAAACAAAAAGACGAGCACGCGCGCATACCTTTCCTGGCACGACATTTTCACACATGAGGACTTCATTGTTGGTTGCAAACTCTGGAGCGTTGTCGTTTTTGTCTTTCACTTTAATGTTGACGCGTACTTTAGTGTCCTGGTGGTGTCCTCCTGCGCACACACATGCATACAGTAGTTGCCCATTAATCACATATTGTGTTAGGCCGTGCGTGTGAGTGTCTGTCAATCCATCGACTTGAACACATTTAAGATCATTTTCCAACAACACTGCCTGTCAATCAAGTCTTGACGTCGCGTTATTTTTGGCGTCTAAAGGCATCAACGTGAGCCGCCACGGTAGCCCGCTCCCACGCGCCTCTCACTAACCATTTTGCAGCCCAATAACGCATGTTATGTAATGCTTGCTTGGGATCAAAAGGAAGACAAACAGGATATGATATGGAACAGCATCCACACAGGCGTATCACACACACACACACACACACACACACACACACAAATGGTCTCGTCGATACTTTTAAAAAGCGCATTGTTTTCTTTAGGAAGGGAAACTGGAGCTCAGTTTCTCCGCTGCGCCGCCTCGCATATTTTGCGACTCGACTCCATGATATTTATTTTCCGATCCCCTGTCATTACGAGGCTTCTACTTATCTACTCGAGGCCCGTTAGTGGTTAGCGTAGCCTGCCTTGCTCCTAACTCTGGGCTGGGAGCTTGTTTCCATATGGGCGTCTGGCGTCGAGCACAGCCGCAGGGAAACCGCGCGGCTCTTGGCGAGCTCTGGCTCCAGCCACAGAATGCCAGGGTGGGGCCCTTGTGGCTTGCTTGCTTTGGGGGGCCGGTGGGGGACGTGTTGTGGGGCTACAGCCTGTGAGAGGACCCGTGGGTCTAGTTGCAATCCTTTTTTTTTTTTAGATTTTCTGCACTGTTAGTGTTTTTGACAACTGCTCTGGTATTGCCTCCACCACCTTTATTTAAAGCTATGTCACATCCAAATGGCTTACAGTTCAATTATTGAAAACATCCACTTTAAAATACATTTTCAGGCTGTCAGGCCTGTGGCCAAAGCAACAGGTGGGGCTATGACCATTAACCACAAAGCTGTTTTAGCCATTCAGAAGTCTAAAGGAAGCTATGAGAAAAATGGAAGTTGTACGTGATTTGAACACATCAACATTGTGTGTGGAGTACACTGTTTACGTTTCGTGGGGTGTAACGTTTTGTCGGAGTTTGGCCAAATTCTTTGGATGCAACAAAATGCGTTTGGTGCACAACAAGGTGTTATGAATCCCGGAAGCTCTAAGTTCCACCGTTTTGTGTTATTTCATTGTCTCTGTCACAAACTTTTTCATGTCACAAAGGAAGAAAGTCTTTGACCGTGTAGCACACGACCAGGGGCGCTCCCAGGAATTTTGGGCCCCATGAAAAAAATCTTGGGACCCCCTACAACTACAACTAACTGTTAGTACCAAAAACAAGAGCTTGTTTGAATTGTTTTCTGACTATATATAAACAAGAGCTTGTTTGAATTGTTTTCTGACTATATATAGCTTTTAAAAGGCACCATCATGCAACAAAATTATTTTTCTGTCAGACAGGGGTGCTTGGAATTGTCCTAATGTCCGGCCCTTCACAGTGCCCCTGCAGACGACACACTCGCTTACATGTAGTAAAGACACTGGATGACTGACAGGAGGGTTCACTCGCTCCGCTCATTCCGCTATACAACCAACACGTCCGTTTGTTGACACAGATGCACGGCGTGAACCCTACTGTCATCCAGCCTGTTTGGCAGAGAGAGGAGGAAAACAAACACGTCTGTTTTTATTTATCGTGCGGTTAATTGATTTCTTAATTATCGTGACAGGCCCAGTGACAAGACAACAATTGGTAAGTTAGCACTTACCCCACTGTAATTTCTGCTTTGATTGGTTGTAAACACAAAACTCAAACCAAAAAAATAAATCACATTTGTGGTCTGTGGACCAAACACCCGGCTGATAACTATAGCTGGCTAGCTGCCGCCAGAGAAACAGTGGAGCCAGGCAAAATGTGTAAACAACAATTAGTCAAACTAAATATGTGATTAAAGTGTGAGCGATCACACGCTGGTATCGATAGGCTTACTGTGACAAGCTTTTGTCAACTGACTACACATTTCTCACTATAATAAGGGACATCCCTGGTCAACTCATTACGGAACACTTATGTTTATCAGGTTGCGTATGCGTGAGTAGATGAAAAATTCCCCTGCAATGTCTCATAGTTTAATCGTAAAATGCGACCAGGGCAGTCTGGAGCCCTGCATTTAGTCGTTACCTGAGGACTTTCCCTAGGAACTCTGTACCATTGGAGTCCAGTCTTCCACTAAAGCCACTTCCACTGAAGACCATGACCCTTTTTGTCTCTGGATAGAAATATCTAGAATGCCAAGCACTCCATCTGACCCAAGATGTAAATCCAGTGAAGAGCTCACCTATCTCTGTGGCCGACACTGATATGTTGTGCCAGGCCTGAGTCTCCCGGTCCAGCGGTCTGGTAGTGGTGATCATGCCATCCTCTGCATTAATACTGAAGAACTGCTCCACGTCAGTATAGCGAGGAATCATGTACCTGTGACCAACACCAACCTTAAAGCTGTTAAGACTGAGCAAGCCTACCACAATCCCCTAGAGATGTCATGAAAAAGCTTTTGGTGATTGTCAATCTTGCAAAGGGAGACATGTATTCATCCCATGGTGGTACCTGACTGGATTGTTGGCGACGTCTGTGTCCTTGGCGTGAACGCGTCCCACCTGAGTACCCTCTGGGGCGTTCTCCTCCACCTCGAAAGTGTACAAGGGTGCCACAAAGACAGGCGGTTCGTCTGCGTCCTCCACTGATATCTGCAAATGTTAACACACTTTTTATAACACACTTTTTATTGATAAAGTTCTCACCAATCTGCAGGTGAACTAGAAGATCTCCAACGTACCTTGACGGTGGCCTCGTCCTTGTACGGACCCCAGGCCAGGTAGTGGGGGTCCACGTGAAGGTTGAAGCCCTCCACTTTCAGTGTGTATGACCTCTTTGTCTCAAAATCCACGCGCTAAAAAAGATGTAAAGACAGAAGTGTTACAATTTATGGAATAAACGATAAGATGGTGGGTCCATGTGGCCTAGTGGTTTAGCATGTTGGCAGCACAGAGATCGAGGCTTCGATGAATTTTTCGTGAATGAAAGCATTGAATCGTTGTTTTTTTAAATGTGCTTTGCTGCCCATCACCTCTCGTCCAAAGTCATCTGGGATAGACTCAAGCTTACCGGTGACACTAATAAGGACCAGCGGTTCAGAGAATGGATGGGCAGATGAAAGGCAGGAAGGCAGCATGTGCAGTGTCCTTGTGTGCTGGTAGGGGGAGCTCTTGCTGCATTCATGTGCATGACTGCAATGGTGGTAAATCTGGGAAACCCCAAATATCAGTCATACTTTGAAACATTTATCTTGGTGATGATCTAGTCGCATGTTTCAGTGGCGGGTATCGGCTTTGAAGACGAGACATGGTCTACGGATTCAGTTGGATTTTATTGGACCGAACTGTGATTCATTTACTTTGTATTGTTTTTAAGTGATATCATACTTATTGTATTGTATGTGTGTGTGTGTGTGTGTGTGTGCGCGCGCGCTAGCAGCAGTGTGTTTGTTTTCGGGAATGAAGGCAACTATTGTATAAAACTACACGCTGTCTGCACGATGATGTGTAGTGCCAACAACACTCAGCCATTTCTCTCTCGTCTCCATAATGACGGTAAACAACACTTCTGGGCAACAATCCTGCGCAGAGAAGCCAGATAATAGCACACTTCCCCTGGCTCTGTTTTTCCAGCTCCGTGGGAGTGCTAAAGTGTCACAAGTCCCGGGAGTCGACTTGATCTCCTCATCGCCACACTAGCATCGCTTAATGCACTCCCAAAGGGAGGAGCGGACCTTTAAGCCCTGTGTGAAGGCCCTACTGTACGTGTATGAGCGCACACACACGCGCATGCACACACACATATAAAGCCTTAGCAGGTGTTAACGGGGATTAGAATCCTCAACAAGACCCAAAATGTTTAAGACGGAGGCTGGAGACCAACAAGATTAGAGGAGGTGCTTATTATCCATTAAGAAAAAGCTTGAGAACATAATCAAGATTAGAATAGTCCCATCGTCATTAATCCAGTGCTTCACATTTACATATTTGCCTTTCTTCATCATCCGACATCGCCAGCTGAGCGGGACGGCGTTGTCACACCTGTGGCCGCCGCCCAAACGTCGCTCTGCGTATTAACTTCATGCTTTATGAGCGGCGTGATGACAGCAGTTAGGTGATCACACATTTAATTAGCTGCAATACGGGGACGCTCAAAGCATCTGTTCCAGCTAAACGGGCTGCCTGTTCCTTCGCCGCGCTTGAAAACCGACTCTTTTAATTGATCAAACCAGAGTGGCGTTGATAACAAAGGTTAACGATTAGACGGACTGTAAATATTTAGCCAGAGGTCTTGGGTTAAAATGCAAGACCATCTCAGTGAACTACAGGAAATTGTTGACATTCTTAACGATACAGTTAAAGTCAAAGTGATGTTTCACATTTCTGTGAAATGCTGCCCATTGTTTGCAATATTGATAACATTTTATAGAGTAAACGTCTCTAGGGGGGCCCGCACGGTGGCTGAGTGGTTACACACATTGGCCACACAGTCAGGAGATCTGGAAGACCTGGGTTCAAATCTCCGTTGGGCATCTCTGTGTGGAGTTTGCATGTTCTCCCCGTGCGTGTGTGGGTTTTCTCCTGGTACTCCGGTTTCCTCCCACATTCCAAAATCATGCATGTTAGGTTAATTGTTGACTCTAAATTGTCCATCGGTGTGAATGTGAGTGTGAATGGTTGTTTGTCTATATGTGCCTTTCGCTTGACTGGCGACCAGTCCAGGGTGTACCCCGCCTCTCGCCCATAGTCTGCTGGGATAGGCTTCAGCATCCCCGTGACCCTAATGAGGATAAGCGGTATAGAAAATGGATGGATGGATGGACATCTCTAGGGGGATTCCCTGTCTTGTCTTAGCTAGTCCTTGTTTTTTTTTTGTGCTAATGATACTTGCAGGAAATTTAGTTTATTTTCTGCCATGGTAGTGATTATTAGTAACGAAGCGCAAACCTATGCCACGCCAGCTCCAGCGCTACTTTACGTTGAAAAACTTGTTGCAGCTTGTTGGTCTCAATTTTGCAGTTAGCTTGCATTATTTCAGTCGGGCGATAGAACTAAAATCTTTATGGTAGGCCAAATATATGGCGTTTCTGTCGTATATTGTTTATATCCCTTTTTTCTACTAGCTAGTTAGGAAATCTGTTAAGCTGCCCTGAAAGCTTTGTTTAAACACAACGACACACAAAAAACACAACTTGTGTGTTTCAAAAAAAAAAAAATTCTCTTCCCATTCAGTGTGGAAATGGTACGTTTTTGGCTTCTTACTTTGTCCTTCTTCACCACTCCTGAAACGCTTACCTAAGTTTAGACTAAGTAAATTGGAGAGCCTAACTATTTAGTTGCGCAGCTTGCTACGCCAGTGATCCCATAGCCTGCACACTGTGGTGTAAACAAAGAATAATAAAAGTGTAAAGGTGACTATAGGGGTTTGATTTCATTTCTACAGGGTTCTAGTATTGTTAAAAACCATAATAAGAAAAGTCATATGTAAACAGGTTTTTCGTGCCCTAACTACAAAAAATATTCAGTGTATTAATATTGAATCCTACCTATAGTGGAATTTCATTCATTGTGTCTGGAAACAATTAACCGCAATAAAGAGGTGCGAGTATAGTTATGTTTGTTGTTCACTAATAACGACGTGGCTAAGTTTAGTTACTGACGTTAGCTATCATTGAATGTTTATCCCATCGGAACCGCACGGTGACCCCACACTGTGGGCCGCTTCTCCGAGATTGCTTTTGTGTATGTGCACGTGCTTCAATCTGAACAATCTGTTCTTTTAAACAAGTGGTTCTCAATTATTTTTTGCCATGCCCCCCAGTGGACAGAAAATGTTTTCTCTCCCCCCCCAATTTAAAATACTATCCTCAATAGTAATATCAATTTATTTGTTTGTATTGTACAGACTGAACTTGAAACTGAAACCAAGAAAATGGCGAGCTGTGACGCATACAAGTGTATTCAAGAGTCAAATTGCATGTTGAGTCAGCTTGTACATGTTGGCAGGTCTGCACTAACTCTCAGCCTCCTCCCCCCACTCTTTGAGAAACACTGTTTTAAACCAATATTGGTAACATGTGCTAAGTGATGGTGTTTTTGTTGCAAAGTTGCAAATTTTCAAACATCCACAATGTCACAACCCCCGACTAGCACATCGCGGCGTCAGCGTCCCGCCTCAGTGTAACCAATCAAGAAGAACAAGTGGCAAGCTAAAGCTTAGGATATGCCTTACTTCTTTCATTCTCCAGCCACAAAATGTCTGCACCTTCGCTTTCATTCTGCCCTGCCGTGATTGACATGAGGGAAAAATAGTCACTCTATCATGCGTACACGCGCGCACAATCAGACATGCACGCACAACTTCTTAATATTCCGCAAAGTGCTATCGTCAGGACACACTTGAAAGAGAATACTTGATTAAAGCTCATGCCGGTGTGAGTGAGAGAGAATGGAGACTATTGAAGGCTTCTCCCACCGCTGATTTCAAAGAGTGTTCAGGTGTTAATGGAGCGGAGTGCATGTGTGTGCATGCGCGTGTGTGAGAATGTGTTGCGCCGCCTCTAGTGGCCAACAGGTGATGATTTCCCCCGAGAGGCATCAAGACTCAATAATCACGCTGGCACATCCGGAATCAGGACATTGTAATCAGATTGAGTTGAACGCAAGCGGTTCCATGGTGTCGCGCACGCGCACACACACACATGCACACACACACACGCGTGCTTCAAATCCGCCTGAGGCTCTGATGCTATTATTACAAGAGTCACAGGGAGTCATGATGAAGGTGTTTGGTGTGATTGTTTCTGTTGTCAGTCAATACACCACGCACACACAAAAATGTAGGTGAATTGTTTAGGATCTACCCCAGATCCCTCCTTTTTCTCCCCGCCTTCCAAATCCTTCATTCATCTCCTCCCCTTGCCGACCTTCCATTCCTTCATAGCAGCACCCTCTTGTATAACAGCTTTGATGGCTTTGACGTAGACTCATTGTTGCGTCATCCCTGATGGCCTCCCTTAAAGGCCCACCGAGGGGTCAGACATCAGCAGATTGTTAACAACTTTCGAGTGGTACCACTTTTTATTGTTCCAGTAAAGATTGTTTCTCCTGTTTTTGCCACTTCTTTTGACTGCCTGTTTTTTCATCCACTTTATGCAGCAGGATTCGTCTTCTTCCCAACCTGGCCCTGCTGCTGTTTGCTGCCGTGTTCTTTGCCCAACACTCCGTGGAGTCCCCAGAGGATTCCCAGACAGACATGGCTTATTTTGTTCTATTTTTTTTTAAACCAACTTTATTGCCGTTTCCTGTAGCAACCAGTGGCGGCTGCTGGTCATTCAAGGAAAGGGAGCCTAATTTATTCCGGACTACATCATGAATTTATTTATTTATGTGTAAATTCTACCTTCCATTTCTAGTTGTTTTTAACAAAGAGGGTTTATAGCTGGGGATCCGTAAAGTGCCCGGGTCAGTTTAAACCAAAGAACAAAATAACACTTACAAAATGCTCAGGTGGAGGTTTATACATCACGGTTGCTGCTGATTTGCTCAAGTTCCTGTCAATCAAAAAGGGATCGCACCTCAGACAGATCATCCAATCATCATGCAGAAGCCGAGCGTCCGGGCCAGGCCATTGCCCCATAAACTCCCAGAGACGCTGAGCGTCCGGTGGGCGAGACAAAGCCCAGCATTTATCCAATGACCGTCCAGTTTTGCACAGTGGAAAAACCCACTCCGAGCCCCCCACCCCTCTCGAAGTCACTAGACTCTCAGCAACTGACTGTGTAAGGCTTTATTAAAATGCTGTGACTGAGAGGAGGAATTACATGGTGTCATTACCTGTGATTAGTATCTGATTCTAAACAAAAGATGAAGGCGTTCTAGTGCATATTTTGTCACTTTTTTGTAGTTATTTTAGGGGAAGCTGATGGTAGCGGCAAGGCACCAGGCACCACATTTAATGGATGAATTAATGAGAGCTTGGACTAGTTCTTCTTAATCGTAGTAAGACATTTGTATAGTTCCACCTTTGTCGGAACACTTTGGAGAAGACTCCTTTCTGTTGTAAATAGACACAGACCATCAAGTTCCAGCGGATAAACTGAGGTTCTAATGTGTTTCAGTTCACAGTCGTCACTTCATGACTTGAGAACTTTCTTTGGGATGAGGTTTATTTATACTTGACGTGATTCATTCCTTTATTGTGCCGCCACAGACCAGAAACTGACAGGGAATTTCCCCAAACTAGTCTGAAGTGCCCTTTTTCCTCTATAGGGAACCTGCTCTTCTCGACGTCCAGTTGCAGTTGTCATTTAGTTAGTTGGCTAATGAAGTGCTGACAAGGAGGGATGAAAAAGTTTAAGAACACAGCTAGACCCGTGCACCGTATTAACAACACGACAAGACGCTGACCAGAAAATGCACGCAAGCCGAGGCAAAGTGGTAGCGTAAATGTTCAACGATAATGGAGACCTTTTACTGTATGTTAAAGGTAAAGAACAGCCGGCATGTCTGCCTTTTGTTTGCATCGACATTACACTCCGATTGTGAAGCGACTCGAGACAGAGAAGGTGAAGCTCTGAGTGGGACAAAAGCATAAAATTCGGGGCTCCTCCCATGCAACCGCATGAGAACATAATGCGCCTTCATCTTTTTAAGGGCTAACATGTCCTCTCTCATGTGTCTTTTTCTGCATTGGATGTGGTGAAAGTGAGCTGCAGTCACATTTAGTTTTCTCGGACAGTTGCCCGCCCCCACCGCACACTTTGCTGCTTTTGGCCCAACGTCTCAACCTGAGGTTAACCACCTCACCCCCGAGCCTCTCCAAGGCTCTACTTTTTAAAATCTTTTCAATCCATGCACTCATTTCCTCTGCAACGTCCTGCTGATAGCAGCGGAAAGAAATGCTCAAACCGCAGAGTCTTCAAGTCGCTGCTCCTGCACGGAGACACCGAGACAAAAGGAGATTTGTATCGATTGAGATTTTCCCACAGAATAAAGAAAAGTGAGCTTGCGCTCTCGCTCGCTCTTGACTGCGTGGACAGGAAGTGCTGTTGGTGTTCGGGAGCTGACCTGGAATTGTCTTACAAAATGGGATTTTGTGGAATCACAGGAGAGGATCATAAGTTGGCAGTTGAACCTCGGAGTATTCTTCATAACTGGGCCACTTTAACATTTCATTTCAACAGTACTAGAATGACAAAGTGGGTTTAATTGCACTTTTCGTCACTCTGGGATTTCACTAGTTAGCAGCAACCACCAAAGGGAGCCATGCTTTCAGACCCAACTGGTGTGCTGCCTTAATGGGTGGCTACAAACACGGCATTTTTGTATTTCTGACATATAAAAGGAATATTATTTACGGTATATATACATTTCTTGTCTGGTATTCCTCATTGTTATTTGTATGAATTTCCCAGGAAGCGTTTGTCCGGTTTTGCACCAAAGCGGCTGACTTCCTGTTTGTTTTTGAAAATGCTGCATTAAGACTTGTTAGTGCATCCTGTGTGGAACTGGTGGCAGGGGCTCACGAGGAACTACTGGTGAATGTTTGGGGGTCTTGTTTGGGATCTCATTCATACAATTTTGCCTCCCCCAAAATGTGAAGAATGTGTATTTAAATTTGCAATTTCAATATGGCCTTTTTGAACTGGCTCTATGTAGCCGCACAGAACGAAATATGGACCCAGATGTGAGCCTTAAACCACGATTCATTTTCTGGTATATTATGTATGTTTTTTTTTTTACCTTCTTCAGCTTGATGACGGCCTCCCTGGTCTCCGAGTCGGTAGTCAGGTCAAACATTCCGAGGCCGTCTCCGTCTGTCAGGCGGTAGTTGACCAGCCCGTTGTCTCCCATGTCGGGGTCTTTGGCCTTGAGGCGGCCCACCTCCTCCCCCTCCACTTTATCCTCAGACACAGACATGGAGTACACGCCTAAAAGGGAAGACGAGAGCAGAGGTGAGTGGAGGGATTGGATTGGCCGGATATAATTTCCGTTTACACCCAAAGAGGCCGGATCGCTTTAGGAGGGCAGGAGGGATTAACATCTATACCATCTGTCTTGTATGGCCTCAAGGTTGTTCATACCCCCTATGGAGACAGGTGTGTGTGTTAAAGAACAGCCGTTTCCCCTCTCACTTCTTTGGTCCTTTTGTCAAACAATCTCATCTGCCTTACACCCACTCTTCATCATGAATCCTCTTGCTTCCTCCTCTTCTCTAATCATCTTTTCAGCTTCCAATTGTTTGTTTCTCCTCCTTTCTTCACCTGCTCAAACCCAACAGTATTTGGGTGTTTTAGTTCTAGTTTTGCTAGTATGTTGAGTGCTAGAACACCCAGCAATGCAACCCACAACACAACAATGTTGTTAGTAGTAGGAGTAGACTTGTATATAGTGTTGTGTACTGTTAGTAATACAGTGGAACCGTAAACGAACTGCAACCAGCAGACCTCATATTTGTTTTTGTTCCAGAGCTGCAGCCAACCAATAGAGGTATTAAGGGGCACCGGGTTCACAAGACGAGACGATACACGAGATTGGGTCGAGAGAATAAGACAAGAAAAGATTTTAACATTACAAATATGAAAAATATAGTCATTTAATATAAAATACTAATTGGATCTCTGTTACGTTACAGTTTTCTGCACTCTGTGTATGCTTGTGGCCCCGGCTAAATGGCTGACAAAAGGTCTCCCTCCGTTCATGATGTTGTTCTACAGTATAGAACAAACATGCCAAGATGCTGTACCAATGCACCAAGGCTTGCTTCATGCCTGTTGGGAGGCGAGAGGCGAGGAAAACTGACAGGCAGGCACCTGGCAAATGATCTAGTTCATTTTCATTTATTGTGTAATTATTTAGTTAACTAATTCATTATCGTCCCAGGGTTCCCATCAGACATTTTTTTTCTTAACCAGAAATCTTACCATCTTGTGACACTCTTAGCAACCGACAACAATTTTGGTTTGTCATATTAACATTACCGCAGTTGTGGTGTTGATAAATATTGTTAATTAATACTTCAGTAGCACCTTCTTACGATGGCACCTAGCAGATCTCATTATTTTTGTTTTGGAACAGGGTTGTCCAAACTTCTCCCAGTGAGGGCTGCATATGGTAAAACTAAAGGATACGGGGACCACTGATATTTTCTTTTGTATACCAACCCACATACAGTAGATCTACTTACACTGTAAGTCATTGGAGATACTTATAAGTAGAATGAATGTTAGGAAAATTCCTTCTGAGGCTTTGCTTTATGGTTAGCAAAGTGTTTTATTAAATATTAATATGAACCCTTTCTTTTGACTTTATTTCTTTTATTACATATTAAATTTTGTTTTTACAAATATTAAAATTTACTCTCGTGAAACGTTTTTTCTCATAATATTATAATTTTATTTCAAATATTTTGACTTAATTCTTATAATATTGTAAGATTTTGGAAAAAAATACTATCCTTTTTTCCTTAATATTTTAACTAATAACAAATTACATTTTCCCCATAATATTACGACTTAAGTCATAAAATGATGACTTTTGACACGTAAGATTTGACCACTTTTATTCGTTATTATTATCATTTTTTTGTCCTAATATTTTGATGTTACTCTTGTGAAATGAATGCTCTTTTTTTCCTTTGTAATTGTTTTTGTAGAATGTGCTGAGGGCCATTAAAAGGCTGCGGGCCACCAATGGTCCCTGAGCCGCACTTTGGATACCCTGTTTTAGACCATTTTTACAGTTTCTCCGTAAGAAATAGTGTACATTGAAAGAATGTGTTGCAGGATCAAACTGCACCATCATAACAATGTCAATGTAACTCTACACGCAATAATGTAATTATATTTAAAGCATTTTTTGAAGAGGCACTTTTTAGGTTGCCTCTATGACTAAAGCTGCGCCACATGAATGCACTGAGAGGTTATTAGCATGTGTCACATGCTAATATATTGGATCGGTCCAGCCGATTTGATTTTCTTCTCAATCAAACAAGGACTCACATGCGGTGTACCTTCATATGTGTTACTACAACTTGGGTTTCAGTTTTTACTGTTCTACGCAGAACAAAGTGTTTTGTATTCCCGTCATCTTTTCAAGTGAGGGTGTCTTTTGTGCGGCTGGATTCCCGTCATCATCTTTTGGGGGTGATGAGGTGGCAGCTCAGTAATCCTACCAAGCAGTGTTGAGTAATTGATATGTGCCAGTGGAAATGTGACAGCTATCGGGCTTTTAAAAAATGAGATCTTTTGCAGCGTCTTTTTGGAGCATTGGCCTTTTGTTGCTGTGAGCGGAGGCAGACACAAAAGAATAGCGGTTATCTTTTTTTTTTTTTAATATATTATTCCTTCCTGTATTGAGCTTTCTAACGGCAACTATGGGATAATTAGCTAAAAGGGAGACAATGGTGGTGACAGGGAGGCTTTCCAAAGCCTTCAAGCTGAATGTTTTTTATAACAACGGCACAAAAATTGCACCCGTCTTTGTGATTTTTTAAGGGTGTTTTTTCCTCACATTTAAGCTTTGCTGCCTCTTAAAAGGGTAAAACATGTAACCAGCGTCCTCATTTGCACCATCTGGAACATTTTTCGGGCAGGTCCTCCTTCTGCTTGTATTTTTTCTAAACAAACCTTCCAACAAAATGTGCAGTGTGTTGACTTGCAGCCTTTAAAAGCCTTTTGGCTCATCAAATTTATCACTTTATTGTAAGTGAACCCTGTTTGATAAAACGCAAGGGGACAAATCAACACAACCTGAACGGAGCGAAAATGGCTAACTTCTACTGGAAAAGAAGCTGATATATAAGATGTGCATATGCGAGTGGATGGGTGATCAAAAATGAGAGGCTTAAGCTATCTAAAAATTCCCAGACACACAAGACTGTTGAGTCTGAGCAGGTCAAGGACTTGTTCTGGAGACAGGGGGCTTCTAATGTCAGGCTCTGTGATATTAATGTGTATCATGGCAAAAGTGTATGTTAGTGCACAATTATAAACAGTATCAGTAAGCTCAAATGCAAAAACATTTTATAAGTGCAATAACAAAGCATTATTTTCCTGAAAGTAACCTTAGCCATTGCCTAACTGCATGCTTAGGGGGTAAAAAAAAACAAAACAAACAAAATACCATGCTTGTTCATGTACTCACTCTGTGGAAACTTTGGTGGGTTGTCGTTCACGTCCGTGAGGCTGATCTTGACCTCGGTGGTCCCCGAGAGCCCGCCCATGTGACCGCCCATGTCTTTAGCCTGGATGACCACGTCGTACTCCTGGCGGGCCTCGCGGTCCATGTTTGGCAGTGCCGTGCGGATGATACCTGTGTGGAGAAAAACGTCACTTTTCCACTTAATGCAAGCTACTAGCTTTAGTCTCGTTTTACATCATTCAGAAATGACACACTTGAATGCAAATATCTGCTCCCGACTAAAAAAGAGAAAAAAAACAGCTTTTTGAATTGCGTCATCACCTCTATTGGGTAATAGTGGTGTAAAAGTAACTATAGGGGTGTTACTTCATGTCTAGAGGGCTCTGGAAAAGCTAAAAACGAATAAACTTGCTTAAAGGAATCTTACCTCAAGGAAATGCACCTATCACGGTTTGGCATGTAAACAATTAAGCGTGATGAAAAAAAGGGATTATGTGCTACATTTATGCATATTATATTTGGAAACCTTCCATTACATTCACTTAGATATTTAAGTGTTTTTGTTTGTTAGCAGGATTAAGGAAACTTATTTCAATGATACTTGGCAGGAGAGAGGTCCTCCAGGAAAAAAAGATGTAAATGCAGGAATTGTTTTTGTGTCTTTTGCTACAACGGCAAGAACACAAGAACGTACATCACTGATTGGCCTGACTGAGGCCATTAAATGTTGGATTTTTTAATTTATACATTTTTTGACATTTTCTCCATGAATAATACATGATTCCTAATGATAAAACATATGCAGGAAGCGGATATCTACGTATACCACTCACAATATCCCACTGTTATTTTGTGCATTCGTCTACTTAAATGCACTTCTTTTGTTGCATTTTGCGACTGTGTGGTACAGCTTTATGTACTTGCACGCCCTGTTTATTATTTATAGATATTTTTTGTGTGTCTGCTCACTCCCAACTTTAGAAGACTTCCTGTGTACCCAAATTGTGTTAAATCTGCATTGTGAAGTCGCTGATGTAATTTTAAGGTGTGTTCTGCGCTCCACAAAGTGCCCTTCAGGTTGATGGCAGGTTTCACCTGAAGCGAGGATGTGATTACATGTTTGATTCATTGCGTTTGTTGCCATGGATACCCGGCAAGAGCACATCCATCAGTGATGTATGTGACCTCTAAAAATTATTTATATATACAGTATATATTGAAGCAAAAAAAAAAAACCTTTTCCAGTACAATGCTGCTTAACTGCTGTTCACAAGGATATAGTAGCACGGTATGTTCCGAACGCTGCTTTTATGCAGAGGAGGTAGTAAGTACTCCAGAACTTGGAACCCCTGTAGGAATTAGTTGGACCAACTGTCATGGCTTAATTCACCTCCATTTCTGCAGAACAGTTAGGTTGTTGACCCATTTTGTGGTTCCTGAAACAGGCCTTTTTATACAATTCTGAAATTCTTCAGTTTCGGGTAACCTTACTTTTTTTTTTTACCTCTGGCACTTCACCATTTAACTTTGTACCATTTCAAGCCATTCCTTTGACTTATTTACTTCATTTGCAGTAAACAACTGGACAAACTTGGGTCTTCTAAAACTTTTGGCCTGATGTTGGAATAAATATATGATATCTGTAATACCTATATATATCTCGGCCAGCCATCCATTTTCGATGCCGCTTATCCGCATTCGGGTCGCGGGTATGCTGGAGCATATCCCAAATGATTACACACACACATATATATGTATTTGTGTGTTTATACAGTATATACATATATACTGTATATACATATATACTGTATATACATATATACTGTATATGTGTATACAGTATATACAATATATACTGTATATGTGTACACACATATATACATATGTACATATGTGTGTGTGTGTGGGTATATATCTACATACACACACATGCACTTTGTAGCTTTTGAATGTGTTTTCCTCAAAATCAACTTGATTTTTAAACAAGTGCCAGATTATTTTGCTCCATTTCACAACACTGATAATCTCTGATGTCGGTTTCATTCAGAGAGGGGGGTGTTGTTCCTGTTTAGGTTTTTTTTTTGGTAGCGTCAGGCCAGTTTCTGTGTGCATATCTGCTGCATTTGTGTGACAGCATGCAAAGCTGATAATCTCCAAACCAATTAGAAATGTGAGCTCTGGATGTGAGCCAGTCAAATAGCCAACACTGCTGTGATTAGCTAAGATTTACCCTGCACAAATCCAACATCACACACCGCCCTCAGATGCTCTCTGAACCAGCTTCATCACAACTCAGTATGACCTGACATCCATCCACCCATCTACCCATCAAAAAATACTTTAAAAAATTGTTAACACCTACATTGAATTTATGTAAATAAATTTACAATTTTGCAAATGGGGGCCATTATTTTATTCTAATAAACAGTTAGAAATCCCACCATTTTTGCATCTTTATGTTGTTGCGTTTAAGTGAGCAGCGACCCATCCCACTTTGCTTGAAGGGCCTTGAACGCACCATAGTTGTGTGCGTGTCCTAACTTTTTCCCATGCTTCAGATACACTATACCTTATTTTTCACGTTTTTCTTTCATGTCATATTTGCTCCCAAGTACTAGTACTCTGTGGGAATGCATGAAATTAATTTTTGGTGACGTTATTGAGTGCTAATGTGCATGTTTGTTTGGTGCACACCCTCAAGTTAATTCATGCTAGCACGCTGCCCGTTACCACAGGCTTGTATTTGTGCTCGTTAGTATTTGTGCTTTTTAATGTGATCACGTCCCTCATATAGAGGGTTGTCTCAGGAAGGGCATCTGACATAAAACTTTTGCCAAATCAAAACATGCAAATCAAACAGAAGAAAATGATTTGCTGTGGCGACCCCTGATGGGATAAGCAGGGATAAGACCAATGGAAAAGAAGAAGAATGTGATGTTGTTCCTCTTTAATTTTGTACAAAATTAGACGTTTCTCGGGACCACAGATATTGAGGATCTTTGTCTAGAAATGTTGGCAGTTGGGTCTTTTAAAAACTGCACTTTGAACTACTTTGAAAAGATGGCTTGTGTTGTTATTTAGGATAATATTGTCCATTTGGTGATGTAAAAATGTTAAGGTTTGGCAGGCATTATAGACAAAATAAGAATAACAGGGAGGGGAGGAGTCCGGCCGCTATGGCCCTTAGCTTTCTGAAAATGTGTCCCCCCCAGGACAAATAAGTTGTCTTTCATCATCCTCAATGAACCAAGACGGGAACATCTCTTCCTCATAGATTGTTCAAGTGTACCTAATGTTGACTGAATGTACCTAATGTTCCTCTCCCCAGTGTGTCACAGTGAGACTTAATAATGTTTCTTCGTCCTCACCTGTCTGGGGCTCCACAGAGAAGTATGGCTGCCCCTGCAGGATGCTGTACACCAGCCGGGCGCTGTTACCATACGTGGGGTCGTCAGCGTCTGTAGCCGTCACCTGGATCACAGACGTACCTGCAGGACACAGAAACACAAGTCAGCTTTAGGTTGACAAGAAAGTGTGTTTGATTCACCCGTCTGCACGCATGAAGAAACTTTCAAGCTGCTTCTGCACAGTCGGACCACCACCACCATCACTGCTTCTTAGCATTTTATCTTTTCAAGACGGGCCTGGTGGCAAACTTCTATCACCAAGCAGCCATCTTTTTAGGCCTGGATGCTGCTGTGTTAGCACAGTCTGCCCGCCCGCAGCAACACCTCCACTTACCTGGAATTTTAATTTGAAGCAGACAGACGTCCTTCTGAGTTCTGATGTCTACGAGGGATCTGAGTTAGTGACACGGTTCCCTCCCGTGGTCCAGGCTGATGTCCGACTTGTGTGTTCAGGTTTCGCGTGGTCAGACGAGCTTGAAATGAAATCGCTCAAACGTCCTTTCAGAAGGTCTTTCTTTCATAGCGCCGTCCTTTTAGAGACAGGAACTCGGTACCCCTAAAGAGTCCCCGTGACCACAGCCAATCCAGACTAGATAGTCTATCAATATCGGAAGCTCTTAGTCAGGAGACTGAGGGGCATGTTGAGAGTTTGATTCCTTTTAATGTCGGGGCTAATGGTGCGGTCGTGTATCCACCTCGTGGTCACACTTCCTGTGGTCAGGTGTCCGTGACAATCAATAATGCCTGAAGAAGACTGATGATGAGCTCTGTCACTTACTTCATTAACACATGCCACTCAGTGAAGGAAGCGTGGTTGTTATTTACACAACATTACCAGATTGCTGTTCATTGGCTGCAAGACTCCACACTATCCATACGTACTGTAAGTAACTGTAAGTACTTACAGTAGAAGTATTAAAATAATAGCAGTCCAATGTGACTAATCATATTCATCACTGTTATTAGTATATTTTTATTGCTACACGGCAAACAAGTTACAAGTAGGTGCAGTAGATTCTCTGAAAAAAAACAAGATCCGGCATTCGTGATATGCACGCTCCTAAGGCTGTGCAATTGGGCAATTATTTGGTTTGGAACCAAGATTTTGGTCATTTACTAGTGTGTTGGGGGTCATTGTCTTGTTTAAACACCCATTTCAAGGGCATGTCCTCTTCAGTATAAGCCAACAAACCTTTTCCAAGTATTATGAGATATGCAAACTAAACCATGATCCCTGGTATGGGATAAATAGGCCCAACATCCTAGTAGGAGAAACCTATTTCATGATGCTTGCACCAACCTTGCTTCACTGTCTTCACTGTGTACTGTGGCTTGAATTCAGAGTTTGGAGGTTGTTCTGTCAAACTGTCTGTTGCCCTTGGACCCAAAAAGAACAATTTTACTCTCATCAGTCCACAAATTGATCCTCCATTTTTCTTTAGGCCAGTTGATGTGTTCTTTGGGAAATTGTAACCTCTTCTGCACATGCCTTATTTTGTAACAAAGGGACTTGCAGGGGATTCTTAGCTTCTTCTAACTCACAGTACTTATAGGTAACTCCAGATTGTCTTTGACCATTCTGAAGCTGATCATTGGCTGAGGTTTGCCATTTTGTTTATTCTTTCATCCATTTTCATAGTTGTCCTTCATTTTCTGCCACGTGTCTCTGGTTTTGCTCTCCATTTTAAGGCACTGGAGGTCATTTTAGTTGAACAGCCCAATTTTTGCAAATCTTCATGCGTTTTTCCCTCTCCAATCAACTTTTTAATCAAAATATGCTGTTCCTCTGGACAATGTCTTGAACGACCCAGTTTCCTCAGGCTTTCAAAGTGTGAAATGCATGTTCAACAAGTGGTGGTGTCATTTTTAAATAGGAGCCACGTGATTCACATCTGTTTTTCACTAAATCGATCACTGATCCTTGACGAAATGCTGCTGCTATTTTTTTAACACACCCCTTTCAACTATTTCCCTAATTGCAGAGCCTTAAGAGTGTACATATCATGAATGCTGGGTCCTTGAATGCTGGGTCTTGTTTGTTTTCTGAGAATCTACTGCACCTAACTTGGTAACTGGTTTTCCATGTAACAATAAAAATATACCAATAACAGTACTTCATTTTGGTTAGTCCCATTGGGCTGCTATTATTTTGAACACTACTGTATGCTAACTTTTGCCGGAAAGACTTGCTTAAAGTTGATAAAAATGCAGTTTTTATTGAACTCTCAGAACCCGTTCTGATCCAAGAGCCTTGTCCAGCGTATAATAGCTGGATGCTAAATGCTACCACACCCTGCTATGACTCAAAAATGTAAAATCTGAATTTTACAAGAACAGCCCATCTTCTACTCACCAACATTGGACATCTCAGGCACCCTGGCATAGTACGGCCCGTGGAGAAACTCTGGAGGGTTGTCGTTGATGTCCTGCACCTTGACGATGAACTCGGAAGGTGGCTCCAGAGGCTTGTTGGTGTCCCTGGCCACGGCCTGGGCGGTGAGCGTGTACTGGGCCTGCTGCTCGCGGTCTAACGTCTTGGTTGCGTGGATGTTGCCCGTCTTGTCGTCTATCACAAAAGTCGTCCCCGCTCCCTCGCCGGACAGGATGTACTTGATGTTGCCGTCGCCCGAGTCGACATCGGAGTGGAGCTGGAAGAGGATTGATGGAGTGATGCGGGAAGGGATGGAGGAAAGGAGGGTGAGACAAATGGACAAGAGGGACACAGTCAAAGGCAGGGAAACGGTTGTCTTGCACGACTATCACTTCAAGTAGGAGATGCTTCCTGACACATGCATGTGTTGTGAAAATAAGTGCTAGATTTAAACGCCTGTCATCCAGCTCGTGACAATTAAACTCTTGTTCTTCCTTTATGACCATGAAATATGACACTGGCTAATCATTTAGCTCATTGAGTCACTTTGTTGTTCGGATGAAAGCGTGACCCTTCCTAATAAACCTCCCATCTTGATAAGGCATGCTCTAGGGCGCTCACCATCGCTGGAGGGAAATTTGAATTAATAAATGTAAACCTATAGGCCGCACGGTGGCTGAGTGGTTAGCACATTGGCCACAGTCAGGAGATCTGGAAGACCTGGGTTCAAATCTCCGTTGGGCATCTCTGTGTGGAGTTTGCATGTTCTCCCCGTGCGTGTGTGTGTTTTCTCCGGGAACTCCGGTTTCCTCCCACATTCCAAAAACATGCATGTTAGGTTAATTGGCGACTCTAAATTGTCCATCGGTATGAATGTGAGTGTGAATGTTTGTTTGTCTATATGTGCCCTGCGATTGACCGGCGACCAGTCCAGGGTGTACCCCGCCTCTCGCCCAAATCCAGCTGGGATAGGCTCCAGCATCCCCGTGACCCTAATGAGGATAAGCGGTATAGAAAATGAATGAATGAATAAATGTAAACCTATATAGTAATTAGTAGGCTAAAATAACTTTTAGCAAAGAAAATAACATTTTGTGTTATATTATTATTGTAAGTAGTTAATAATAATACAAATACAATTAAAAAAATACCTAATTAGGTTGTGTTTTTCCCCCCACAAAAACTCCAAGATTACTATGAAAAAGCCAGGAGCAAACACAACAAAAAAAGCTTTCTTTTAAGTAAGAAAGAAAAATAAAAGTCGAGCAAACAACTAAATGTGATTTATTACTTTGTAAGTACATATTATTATTTTTTTTTTTAAATACAAAAGTCAAGGTAGCTTACGTACTGGACTGTCTTCTTTAAAAACTCACCCTGCCAACCAGAACTGGGTCAGGCCCTGTGTACTCCTCGATGACAAAGAACTGATTCCAGACCCAACCTCGTTTGGACCTGTGCAGAACTTGACCCTCCTTGCCGGCCCTCGGTCTGTGTCTGTGCAGTGACATGTGCCCTGCACGCGCACACACACACACACACACACGCACACACACACGAGCTCTGGTCACTCCACAAATAAATTACGTTGTATCCATTTGTGAGGTTACTTATGTTGGAACAAAAAACAGTCCACAAAGTTTTGGGTCATCGTGTCTTGCTAGGATGAAGATTAAGAATTACTGAAGGGCAACTAAGGAATGGTGAGATCAAAAGCTGTGTTGTGTTTAAGAGACAGACTTCCTTCCAAAGTTGACTGTTGTTCCTGGGCAGAGGTTAGACCAGTTTGGAGGAGGTGTACCTTGCATTGAAGTACCACTTCAATGTGTTGGCTGTGGTGGAATTGTCCTACCTGCATGTCTGTGTGAGCGATGGCCGGTGGACGTCTCCCATCTCCGGCTGGCTGATGCCAGGCTACAGAGGGCACAAAGTCCCGCTAGCAGGACGACGACCCTCAGCAGCCCAACGTCTTGCCTCTTCATTGTCGTCATCATCATCGAGTCCAACCTGAGCAAACTAGCGCTCGGACGTGGCCTCCTCCCGACCACTCCGCCTCCTCCGGGGTGACTTCCTGTTTGGTGAATGGAACTGGCTAGTTCTTCAGCATGCAATCCACTCTTCTTCTTTCTCCTGTCACGTAAACCTGCAAGAAAACACCCAATTTGGTCACGTTTGTAATGGTTTGTCAATTAATCCTTCCACACAGATTAGGAAGTGTCTTGTCTGTATGAAGCCAACCTCGTTATGCAGCTCTAATTAGCCCGCCAGTAAACTCATTAACTTGAAGAAAATATTCATTAGAAAGATGCTTGCTAATGCTTTCTGAAAGATGACATTTTTCATAACAATGTGATACTTAAAATATCACAATAACTATGATCTATAAAAAACATATGCAGCTTTCCCTATGGACACTGGCAATTATTTGTTTCATAACTACCGAACTGGACAGTTTATTCTGTACAGACAGCTACCCTGAACTAATGACAATCCTGCACAGTCTACACTCACTGGCCACTTAATTAGGTACACACTCTAATGTGATCCAATACACATAGGTCTTATCTTAACCAAAATAATGCTCATGTCTCATATTTTTGTTAGCATATTGTTACATGTGAGGGGTAAGCATTTTATAAAACCGCTCGGTAATACATTGTTAGTAAAAATGATATATATAGCTGCCTAAAAGAGGTAACATTAAAAAAAAATAGTTACATTTTCTCATTATCTCATATGTGTTTGTTCACCTGCAAGTCACATGCAAGTCAAAACTTTGTTTCACAGCGATATTGCCTTACATGAGACATGTTGATATCTTTTTTCTGTATTCACTTCTTTGTTAATTTTATATTCACTTGTAATAAAACAATACATTTGCATTGGAATTTAAATGTTTTTTAAGCTCCACCTGTTGCTTTGGCAAGCATTTGGCAAGCTACATTTTGTGGATTTAGTGCAACAACTTAACATTTTTTATTTAACTATGAAATGACTAGTATGAAAATAGTATGGAACAAGCAGGGTTTAAAAATATTACTGGTTATGCAAGCAGGAAGCGCGGACAGTTAATCCAACACGACCTCATCAAGTGGCTAATTATCCTGCAGACTTGATTGATGGGGCTTGTTTGAGTTTCGTCTTTGCAAGCAACAAAAATGACCTTGAAAGCAAGACAAATCCTCCAATGGAACCATTCAAAAGTGGTAAACAAGGATTTCTTTGGTGTTAAGGCATTTAAACGTCTTATCAGAGGGGTCGTTTTTTTTGTTAATTTGAACAATGAATAAGCAGAAGTTTAAAAAACACTTAATGTATTATGTAGAGTAGTGGTACCAGGCATACAGTAACTATGCACATTAGTATTTTATCACAGAGGACATTAAATGTTGTTAAAAGTAAAATTCTTGTTTTTTTAATTAATTCATGACTGCACTCATTTGGCTTCTACTTTTCAGTTCTGTTTTTCCCTGCAGTTTGTTTCTTACACATAACTTCATATTTTTGGGATTTTTTGTGAATTTTTCACTTAACTTTTCTTAATTGGGTGATTAAAAAAAATATGATGCACACATCTTTCAGTGTGTTAACAATATGCAAAAAATTCATGTCTAATATTAAAGGGGACAAATAATTTCAACTTTAGCATTTTATAATGTTCTTTTTGTCTGTTTTCTGCATTCCTAGGCTGTGTCTTTACTTGCACGCATTTTGCCTTTGCATTGTCCCGCAGTTTGTTGTGGCAATACAAGTCATTGATTTATTTATGGCACGCCTGAGAGCCGTGAAGACTAGTTTGCATTTTGTTTACGCATAAATTACTTGGCACGCAATACGTGACCAAAGGTGGTGCGCATTGGCAGGAAATGACCATGGGCACAGCTTACTTACCTTTACCTTGTCAAGGAGTGTTTACATGTAATGCACACCAATAGAACATGCGAGGCACATTGTTACTGCATGGGTATGCGTAGTCACCACCACATCCGTGAAGCAGTTGGTGCTGCTGCTGCCCATGTGACGCCACACAACAGGCATCACTGCTATAGCTTCCTTAATTGCTCTATTTGCAAGGAACCTTAAAGATCTTGCTCATGCAATAAAGACATTGAGTCTATATGTTCTTGCAGCTGCAAATAGAGACTGTGCAGATAGCAGGAATGAGGCATTCAACTGGAAAAATGCTCTATTTTCTTGTTTAGGATTATCAGCTTTCTTTAGAGCAGCACGCGAGGCAGCATTGTCTTCCAGTAATGTCTTTATCATCCTGCAGAACGCCAACATCCTTGCATAATGCTCCGTCTTCTTCCATATATGCACAACACTGCATTTTCATCTTGCAACACCGATTTTTTCCTTGCCTAGTGCTCTATTTTCCTCCATAAGGTTTGTGATTGCAGACACTTATATTCTCGCTTTATGTGTGCTGCAGTAAACTCTCCATGTCTTGCTTCCCCCTCCTCTCCATCTCCAGGCCACGTATTATCCACTTTGTACACTTCTCCTGAATGTGGCACTCAATGGATTGCAAGAATTCTTGTTTGAATTTTTCTCCTAATATTCTCAAATCACCGCTGTGGTCTTCCTTCTCCTCCATATTTGACAACAAGACTGTCCCTACTTCCGAGTTTGAATCCTTGTGTTCAGGGCCAGTATCCTTTGGATTTGTCATAGATGTAAAGTGTTTTCCCTTTTTTCTTTTGTTTGGCATTGTTGCTAGGCAACCACTTTGAACTTCAGCAGTTAGCCATTTAGCTTGACTTTGTAGCAGCTATCAGCACATATTAACTAGTTATTTTAATGAGTCTGTACCTGTCGCCAATCCACCTTATAGTTGGATCTGTTGCGATCTTGTGTTCATGAAGTGAATTTATAATAGCACTAACATAGTTGAATTTATAATATCAGCAGTGCTCTTGCCTTGTACGTCCTGTCCAGTCAATGAAGAAAAAAATCAACAAAAAAACAATGGCAGCAAACATACGGGTTTGTTTAGCAGTCAGATGCTCTTCATTATATAAACCTAGCTGTAATTCCCACTATGATATCAGAGCGTCAATAAAACATCATAGACACTTCCATTAATGCTTCAAATATATCTGTTCAAGTGTGAGAACACTCACATCAGCGATGACTTCTTCACTGATGGAGCATAGAAAGAAACCAGAGTAGCCACCAAGTAGTGGCCAATCGCAACACACACACAAACTGGAAGCCGAAGTGACACTTTCAAAGTAAGAATCGGTTTAAAATGGGCATAAACAGGAATAATTTAAATAGTAGCTCCAAATGAATCTGTTTATTAGTCGTGAACCGCCACAGATTAATGACTGTATGGGACAGGCTAGGAGGTCAGTATTGCAAAAAGCAATTTCAGTGACTTTCACACTGCAGGTAACAATAAAAGGACTTATTGTAAAAGGTACTTAAAGGGATTGTTTGGATTTTTTGACGTGATGTTGTATGAAATCATCATCACCAGTGTGGTGACTAACCTCTCACTTTGTCCCGTGAGCAGAGTTCTGGTCGGAATTCGGTACTGGGGAAAGTAGTTCCAGTCAGTTGCTGGGGTCACGGAAATAAAGAGTTTGGTTTCTCAAAACTATATGTGTTGACAAGAGTAACACATTTGCATGACAAACATGCCTCCCCAAAACAATCAGACCTCACACATTGCTCGGCTCTACTTTCTCTGATGTCATTATCACTACGCCAAGCGTTGTGCACATTTCCTTCACCTCCTCCAGTGTTTACTCCAGGGATAGTGGAAGTAAACATGTCTGACCTCGAAACAAGTGATGATGACATCCCTTTTAGGGTCGCGGGTATGCTGGAGCCTATCCCAGCTGACTTTGGGCGAGAGGCGGGGTACACCCTGGACTGGTCGCAGCAACTTTATCATCTGCATATTTAGATGGAAAATGTGATGCATTTGTGCCACCAAGTCATCTTTGTTTGGCTTTGGAGTGGGAGCAACGTTGGCCGGTATGTTGACTGGTGGGTGGACGTGGAACTGCTCATGCCCAAGCCTGACATTCTCATCCAATGCTGTTGAATGACATGAATCCTGTGTTGTTGGCAGCTTCCTTACAAGCCACCACTGTGACTGCTTGAAATGAATGACATTGTATTTTTTTTTTAATCCTGGGAATGAGGACACAATAATGAAGATGGTACACATGCATTACTTTGGTATAAAAATGAATAAACTAATATTTTCCAGTCATTCTCAAATTGTGGGTCATAAGATAAAGGCAGAAATCTTCACATCATACATAGTAACAGAAAAGTTCAATGCTGTGTGTAAACCATATCACAAATCTGGAATTAGTCAATTCTGGGATCAACAGTGAAATTATTAAATCATTTCTTCCTTTTTTGTTGCTCTACACTGAGGTCGTCGTAGTAACAGTTGTACTCCTGCACATCCTCTTCCCAGCGGTGGATGCCACATACGTGGTACAGGATAGAGGTCCACCTGCTTCTCAATTCCTATTGTTTGAGGAAATGTAGACACTGCGTTACAAATTTTACAAAGTAATTGTTTGCCACGTGCTTTCATCTAACGACAACCAGCAGCAATTACATTACAATCTCTAATAATAAAAATAGAAATGGTATTCTGAGTATTACTTTTTACAAGGAATAGCATAACTATGAAACATCTTGGCAACTTTGGAAAAAATATGTTATGTTAAGGTCATATTTCTATTCCCACATTGTCGCCAACACGGCAAGCAGCCAAGCTGGTCTAATAGCATGTCCATCATTGAAAAACCAATCATTCATTTTCTATACCGCTTATCCTCATTAGGGTCGCGGGAACCATGGAATATGTCGGGCGATTTATCAAGATTCTTGTTTTTATAGCCCAGATAATTACAGGTACGCGCCATCTTTCTCTCTCGCATCGCAGCAATCGCCACCCGCGCATGTAAACACTGTGAAACACACAGAACAGTGGACAGGCGTAGTGATAACGACAAAAGAGAAAGTAGAGCCGAGCAATTCGTGAGGTCCAATTTTTTGGGGGGAGGCATGTTTGTCATGCAAATGTATTACTCTTTTCAACACATATTGTTTTGAGAAACTAAACTCTTTACTTCCGTGACCCCAGCAACTGACCGGAACTACTTTCCTCAGCTCACGGGACGAAGTGAGCGGTAAGTCACTGGTGATGTACTACCGTTACACTGGTGATGAGGATTTCATACAACACATATTAATTCATTTTCTATACCACTTATCCTCATTAGGATGGAGCCTACCCCAGCTGACTTTGGGTGGGAGGCGGGGTGCACCCTGGACTGGTCGCCAGTCAAT
>QODF01000261.1:3277605-3378401 GCA_024372805.1 Oostethus manadensis | reverse complement strand
TGTGTGTGTGTGTGTGTGTGTATACTGCAAAGGGAAAGGTTTGTTTCACGTTTTTATGCTTCAGATGTTGAATTCCTGTCAGGTTTGATTTATTTCTATTTTTTCACATCTAAACCGTCTCCTGGAATGGATTGTCTGAGTTCAGAAGCTCCACTTGGCGTCGACTACTGCTCATGATAATGAAACCAGTATACCTTTATGACAGCAAACATGGATCAAAAAGCTTCTTTCTGAGTAAACATGTGTGTGAATAATGGTGAATAAGATTGCTCGTGACATTTTAGCCAGTAAAAAATGTAGCTTGGATCCATGTAGGGTTTGAAGTTTGGGACGGGCTGCTTTTAGACGTTGAAAAACTTCCTGCTCCCAATTCTCCCTTTTTTCGGCTGCATTTGAAGGATTAGAACACGCCGCGCTTTGAAATGGTCTCGTCAGCCTGCCAGCCGCTGATAAGCACTCGGAGGATCGATTGGATCTACCTTTTTTAATCTATTCAACCCTTGCAGGCCGATGGGAGGAATGTAACGCTAGTAACGGAGATGTGACTTTGTCATGGCGTCACCAGAGGGCAACCGCTTTTTATTGTTGTTTGTTTTTCAACATAAGATCATATAACGTCTGTTTTCACAAGTCCCCGCTGTAGGCAAACCATTTCGGTTCATTTTCTGGTGAGGAAGAAAGAAGTGGATGGCGGCAAAAAGCTCCAGAAAAAACAGGAAAAAAGGGAAAATGGCCTCCTTTCAGTCGTCACTTTCACTCAGGCTCCGTGTGAGGGAGGAAGCAAGTTTAACGGAATGCTAAACAGGCAAGTGGCCCGGCCCATCAGCGTCAATTGACAGGCCTTTTGATTACACACACACACACACACACACACACACAGAGAAACAGCAGAGGGATAAAAATGTCGGAACCCACCTTTAGCTCATTACTGGCGTCACATCCAATGAAGCTTCACTTTGCTTGCGGACTGTCTGAGGAGAGAAGAGGAGGAGGACCGGCCATTAACTTTTTGTCCATTCAAAGTGCCCCGGATGCCATCCTAAATACAGCCAGCACTAATTAAGCAAGGAGGTGAAATGGTACCTTAAAGGTAAAATCTAAAAATAACCTCCAGCTGTCAGACGCTCCTCTCGTGAGCTCTGCCGCTAATCGTTTGTGGAATAAAAAAAAAAAGTAAATCCGCTAAGTAGCAGCCTGACGCTGCAGTGGTGAGAGAGTTTTAAATTGTGATCGCGTTGCTGTCGGAATGCGTGTATCGCGCCGCGCCGCGTGTCAAAGCAAGCACGTCGACGTCATGCGTGACTGGAGCCGCTGAGACGCAACGCAAATATATTTTATTATTCACGTGCACCCTGCTCAGGCTCCCCGGGCCGCGTCCCGCTTTTGACAAATATGGACATTTTGGAATATTCAATGTTGCATTTAAGTAAGTTCGGCTCTTTCCTGCTCCGTTTCTGCCGTGCTGAAAGTGAGCCAGTGATGCGCTTTAAAGTAACTGTTCAAAAATAAAACTACGGTGCAAAAATTGGAAAATTCGTGCTCGCTTCCTTCTTGGCGCCCAAATGTACAAAATCGTTTTACTCTAACATTGCGATGCAAATTGTTAAATAATTTCATTATTCTGCTTGCAACTTTTTTCCCCTCCAAAAGGAAATATGGACTTGTTTTGGGTCATAACCCGATCTTGGTTGTTACACACAGCAATGTCGTTTCATAAGATTTTATTAGGAAGCTGTACAAAAAGTCAGCCACTCTCAAATATAATCATCTGGCTGTGTCAAAAACACTGTCTTAAGGACTAAATATTTTGGTGTATCAAATATAATGGATAAGTCTAGTAAACCCAAAATATTTGTTTTCCTACTTCTGTACTTTGGAACCTCGCGAGAAGAAAATGTGCAAAGATGATGCCTCTTTGACACAGGTTGATACCTCATTGTCGTCCGGATGGAAATACGGTATAATTAGTTCCGTTTGCTATTACAGCTGGGACAATTGAGTCCTTTAAGTATGATAACACAAATCTCCCGCTTGACTGAGCACATTTGTCTGAATTAGGGGTGTGATGGTACTCTATAAAACATACAATAATAATAAATAAGGTCATGGCTCGGTTCGTGGTGGGTATCCTAAATGATCAAAAGGCAAAACACGAAGCACTGTTTGGCTTTTGTATAGACAGCTTTTATGATCTTTAAAACTAAACAAAAAACTGCAAACTGCTTGCAGGCGATCCTCCAAATAATAAAAAAATAAAAATAAAATGTGTTTCCTGGAACAATTTACACTTACATATTTCACCTTGCGGGCCAATTGGTTAATGGTGGAAATGAGTTTTCGAACTCTGGCTTGTCCTCGGCACTGTCACTCGCCATGACTCCTGCTGGCCAAAGCCTGGACTGTGTGGTTTTGGTTTACCAAGTAGACAATATCGTGACTATATTGTGAGGCGGTTACATATCCTGTCCCTCACTGAATGTGTATCGTGTGGGAGCACCTCAGTACCACACCAAATATTCCATACCGAAACATCTCACAAATACTTGTACCGTTAAACCGTTGTGTTTTCATGCACTGGCTTTATTACTTTGTACTGCCTCTGTATCATACTGAGAGCTGCACTTGTGCTTGTGCAGAGAGTGTAGCTATAAGAAGAACCCAATGCTGTCCCAGACAAGGGGTTATTTTCTGTTTTAGCTTCCGCTGCTTTATCCAAAAACGCAGGGATGTCCTCAGCAACTGCACCTCCATCAGTCAGCTCTCAGTGAGACGCCCTCCAGCGAGCAGCTTAACCTCGAAACGTCCCGCTGGAGCCCAGCAGCCGCACTAAGTAGCTCCGTCGGGACGTTGTGAGAGAGAAAGTATGATTTGTTCAAACTGACTGGCTGGAAAAGAGCTGGAAGGCTCCAAGCTTCATGCTTCTACTGACTAGACAGACTAAAAGACCACCAATGATATTAAACATCAGCCACATTGCACCTCTTCATTATGCTACACTGGCTTTTCTGATGGCGTCTTGGTCCGGTTTTAGCTCTTCGGCAAGGGCTGTGCACACGATTCGCTCTTTCGGCCAAGCGCTAGGGGAAGTGTTTTCCTGAAAGTGTGCACATGCTTCCTGCGTAGAAGTAATAGTAATAGTGAGAAATGGCGATTGAAGATACATCCAGTTTGTTGTTGGAGCTGGAGCTACTAGGTTAAAATGGTGCTTTTGCAGGAGGTCGTAGGAAAGGCTCCAAACAGGAAATTATGTCACGGGTCTACGTCGCTGTTGATACAGGTTTTGATTTTTGGTTTGTTTGTGCATATCAAGCGTCGTATGGGGACTTTCTGAGGGGGAGGAGTTAGATGGCGTGGTTTCTGCAGGCACCTTGACGCTGTAGCAGAATCCTTAAGTGACACCTAGCATCATCTAATCAGTATGTACACTTCGTTCGCAATCTAAACTCTGTGAAGCCTCACAAATTTCAGCTGAATGGCCACCGCTCTTGTCCGCATTGATGATGGAGTTGACTGCGGCCCGAAAGTGACGCCACAGAAAATGGATTTTTGCTATGGCGCGCTGTTGAGAAAGCGCCCGAGACAATGGTGTCAATACTATAAAACGTTGCTTGCGTGAAATGTGCAATGCATGAATTTAAAAACGTGTATTGATCGGCGCCTGCCACTGTTTGTGCTGTGTCCAACTTTGATTGCAAACACGTTTAGTATTGATTCATTTCCGTGCATTCCTACCACAAAATCATTTCTTTTGTCCACCTATCTTTGAATGGGCGGAGGACTAAACACCACTTCAAGCAACAATATGTATTAATCACACCAGCTTCAATGCAATTGTGGTGATGCGCGGCCTCGGAATGATTGCCATTACGACCTTACAGCACCTACTTTAACTGTTTATAATGTCGGTGGACCTGCCAGGACACCTCACTGTGTAGCTGCACGATAAAATAATCAACCAGTGTCTGTTTCAAGACAAAAAAATGGACAAGGTACAACAAAAGTACACTTCCCACCTGTAGGGGGAGCAAACCTACGGTGAAATGATTCCTTCTGGCTGCTTTGAAGCTCAGTGTTAAGATGTGAGTCAATCATTTCAGCACCATTTCTTTGCCTAGCAACGCCAAACTTCTATTAAAGCTTTTCAAACGTGTGCAGTGTGCATGTTTCGCGCGCGCGCACTCCGGCACGCACGCACACTCTGACAGCTTGAAACCTCGGCCATGAGTGTTGCGGCTGTCATTAGCTAAAAGGCCTGAGGCTGGAGTAAGACCAGAATAATTATTCTGATTATGGTCCTCCAACTGAGCTCTATCCAAACAAATTACGCTCCCCCGGATTAAAATCTGCTGCTTCTAAATCGAGATGCTAGGATTTATGACATCAGATCAGCCAATTGAGGCCTCAGCCAGAACCGTCGTGGGTGTTTGGTTTGGATGAAGTGTGAGGACGTTTTGAGCTCCACATTTAACTCTCATGACACTGCTGCTAGAGAGAAGGCTGGCATTTAAAAAAAAAGAAGTTCTTCTCACTAGAACGTCAACACTGCTTTTCTTCAAACGAGCATCACAAGAATATCGGGTCAGAGCCATCTTTATTTTTGTCTGCTCTACCTGCACTTGTGGCATGCTTTTTTTTCCCACATTTGCGTCCACCAGATACAGACAGGATGAAAATCTATAAATAGCTTAACATAAACATGGGTATCCCCAATTAGAATCCACTCCAATCCCATCAAATGTTAGCGTGACCGTTCCAGTCATGTGGCCAGTTCTGCAGCTTTCCTGCTCAGCTGTTGTGTTTGGTACTTAAAACTAAATGAACTACAATAGTCACAACAGGAGGCGTATACCAGGCTCATCTACAGCAAAATCAGCATACCGTCCACCCGTTTTGCATGACCAAGCTGCCCAACAGGACAGGTTAATATAACTAAATAACAAAACATTGATGCACACAACATTGCGGAGCCGACAAATGTCAGTCAACACCCACCCCCACCGAGACGAAGACACTGGTTGACTGACAAATAGGCTCGCTCGTTCCTGCTGTTGTTCTATGGAACAAACATGCCAAGATGCTGAAAGGAATGCACAGAGTGAACCCTCTTCTCCCTACTTGGAGGAGTGAGATGAGGAAAACAGACATGCATGCGAGTGTCAATATATTGAAGCTGGCAAAATTAAAGTTAATTATTATTTATTGTGCGATTAATTAGTTGTTTCGTTGTCCTCCCAGGCTTAGTGCCCACAAGACATATTTTTCTCATGAATGGGAAATCTGGTCATGTTTTAATCTTGTGAGATCTTGTGACACCCCAATAAATAAATAAACTAAATAGTCAGCAAGTGTCACGTTTGCTCAGTTGGTTCACCAAAAATCCCTTAGCATTTTGGCTGCAAATCATTTCCGTTGGAGGACTTCAAAAGGTTTCCAACAATGTAGAACGGGACGCAGAGCAGAATATGATATGGCATGACCCAAAATTGAATGCCAATGTTTTAGGTTTGCAGTTTGCATGTAGTTGTACATGTCCCCAAAGAACAGTCCTTGATTCCTAAAAACTTGCATTCAGCGGACGTAACCTTAGTACTGCTGCGTCAGCAACTTTGTAGTGGACGCCCTGAGATCACAAATTGTAAATGATCGACGGAAGAGGTCTTGTAATGCTTCTGAGTTGTAGCGACGCAAGCGGAAAAGACAGCAGGGGGTCAGCGCGATGGACAGCTGCTTGGCACACACACACAATCCGATTTTACCTTATGCGGGAACATTCCATGCATGTGTTTGGCAATCATGCCAGTCTCAACCAGCACCATAGCGTCATTTATTTTTAGTCTGATATTGTCCTCCATCTCTTTCAATGTGGGCATCATCTTCCTCCTCTTCTTCACCTGACTCACTGCCTGCTCTAAAATAAATATAAAGCTCACACAAGCTGAAGTGGTGGGTAACTATTATTCCCCCTCAGACGTCCTGCTGCCCACGTTGCTAACACTCCTACACTCGCTCCAGACGCTTTTATTTTTATGAACTTCTCCATGTAAAAAGAAATAGAACACGTCATTCCAGTCGGATCGTTTTTAAAAAGCCGTGGTTAGATACGTGGTGATAGGGGATTCTTTGTAGGTACTTCCGTCTTGCTGTAGAATGTAAAATAAGCTCATGCTTGACTTTTGAAAACAAAACATGCCTTTGTGCCTGACTCGATAAGAGTTTGTGAATTACAATGTTTTATTCTACAAGGTATACCAAGGGATACAAGCCAAAGTATTTGAAAAGGGGAGGTTTTGCTTTTCCTCTACAGGTGGTCCTCTGTTTATGGCATTTCAGTTTCACATTTTTAAATGATTAAAAACCTTTTGGTATGTAAACACTAGACATCATTAGGGGTTCATATTGCAATGTCTACCCAGGGAGTTGGTCCATCAACAATTGCTTTATACATCAAATGCAAAACAGGCAGCTGCCATGCCATAACGACTAGGGATGTCCCGAACTGCTGTGGTTTGAAGATGGGGTAAAATTTGCTTCATAAATGAGTTCCGGTCGTTTTGATTACCGTATAATGTTTGCAACTCTGGCCACACTCCAGACATGGTAGATGCGGTAATGTGCCTCAAAGCTGGTTGCCACTTGACTCCCGCCACCCGGGAGAAGAAAGCTCAACACCACCACGCAGACATGTGTAGCGTGGTCAAGTTAGTTTCACCTGGATGTTGGCCATTTGGCGCCGTAGCTACAGCGGTAGTTCCGCCACCCAACCATGTCAAATGATTAGTCCCTACCCTAGTAGTATTTTCCAGTTTGATCTGCTATTGGATGGACTTTTATTGGATTAGTGCTCTGATTCAGAGGTTTGTTACAAAAGCCAAACGATACTGTAGTGTTGTTTATACTGTGTGATAAAAAGTCAAACAAAGACTATAACGGGAATTTGATCTTATAGGAAGCCAAAAGATGTGGAATGGGACATCACCAGTAATAATGCCAGCAAACCCAAAAAACTTCTGCATGCAGCCATCTTCCTTCTCCTGCTCATGTCATGTTCAAGGACGGTCGGAAATGACAAAACTCTACAGTACACATAATGGCAAGGTCTCTGATCTTTTGATAGCGACAGTAATAGCTAAGCAGTGACATTATAATTGACATTTTTTATATTTTTATCATTGTACCCTTCTGAAAAGTAGAGGTAAAAATCTCAACTTGTCTCGTTCTCTCAGACCCAGTCTTGTGTATCGGCTCATCCTGTGACTGTCTGACACCCCCAGTTCTCAGTGATCCCTCGTTAATTGCTTGCAGACGTGATACGTACATTTTTGTGAAGTAGGATTCCTTATTTATAAATGACATATTTTCCTAGCTAGAGCATAGAAAACCAGTTTACAACTTCCTAAATAGGTTTTTTTGGTGTTATTCTAGCCCTCTAAACATGAAGTAACACCTCTAAAGTCACATCTACTCCTGTTTTTACCACTTTTTACACTTGTGTTATCTAACAGAGTAGTATAGTCCTAAAATACTAATTACTCTAATTTACTGACCTGATAAAAATGTATGCATAAAACCAACAACAATCTGCTACAGAACAACCTATGCTTAAAAAATGTAGATGTGCAACACTAATAACCTTCACCATCTCATGTTGGGAAATCCTAGTTGTTCGGGATGTCCATCTCATCAATGTAACATAATGTAACATTACTACATTCCACAACATACATTACATACTACATAGACTTGTATTTTAGTTCATTCAGCCATTTTCATGCTCAAAAAGTTACTTAATTTAGCTAAAAATGTGCTTAAATGTACATTTTTTTTTCATAACAGCAGGCTGTGGTCAACCACTAATTGAAGACTAATTATTATAATGAATATATTTTGAAACAATGTGAGCGACGCTACGGAATTCAAAGCGAGGGATGACTATTACTGTATTTTGCCCTTCACGTGTACAGAGGATTACATTTAGGTATGATTACACAAGCACGCACCACATTTAGACGGACTCGACATACATCGCGGTCTAGAAACAAAACTTGCATGCAATCTGAGGACCACTGGTACTTATTTTGTGATTATTTTTCCTCAAACAAAAGGGAATATTTTTACTTTGTGGATATTAGCGTACATTATCGTTATATATTGCTAAATTGTTCACAAATAGGTTAGTTGATTCATCTTTTCCCCTGAAATATGGATTTTACAAATAAAGGCAAAATCGTGATATTTAATTATCCTAAAACATTTAAAGTAAATTGGCTTTGGCATCGGTATTGGTGTCAGCTGGTTCTGTATCTACTTGGTAAAAAAATTGATACCAAGATTTGCAGTATCGCTTTTTCCATAGGTTTTGCAGATTTTTTTTTCTTCCAATCACTGTCTTTCAGTGCTAGCCTCCTGGTTTTCTCCTACTGACTATCTGACTATACTCTTGGTATTCCATGGCTGCTCCCTTCTGTAGCTCTTGGCCTCTTATCTAAATCTCCATTGAGAGCAGAAAGAGAGTCAGATAATGCAGGTCACTCAGCAATGACAACCCTAAAAGGCATCAGGGGGAGAGAGAGGAGGAGTGCAATAGTCATGGAGTGATTGATTGATGGATGACTAGCATCAAAAGCCTGCAGACTTAATGAGCAGCTTGATATGGAAGTTAGTGTACATCTGGTGTGTGTTTTTTTCTCTCCACCACGTCTAAGCAGTTTATTTTGAGAGCCACTGAAAGCCTGTGACTGTGATAGATCAGCGTCAAAACACTCGCCAGATGCTGCAGCATTGCAACAAAGCCACGTGTGCAAGCACCCGTAGTCCTTTATTCTTAAAAAACATGTTTTTTCTTACTGTGAGAATGTAGTTGGAAATCATGCGCCATTTTATTATGTTCAGAAATGGACCATGCCAGGTTTTTTGCTGGATTATGCAAAAGTCTGTGGAACCAGTTGACTTAATATACTGTATATCACACTCCTGTTTTTAAGCATTTACTCAAGAATTGCAAGTCATAAAGCTTCTGTCGGATAGAAGATCTCTGACTAGTGTTAAAATAGTGCTTATTTTTTCATTTTATAACTATTTATGGCTCCTGTCAGCCTTTTGGTGAAGTAAAGCATATACTATATGACCTTTCATTTTAGACCAGTGGTGTCCAAAGTGCGGCCCTGGGGCCATATGCATTTTTGGAGAAATAAGTTGGGAAAAAATTATAGTTGTACATCAAAGTATATTATGGGAGTAAAGTCTCAATGTTGGAAAAAAAAAAAGTAGAGTTAGAATAACAGTAAAACAAAAGAAAGCGAGCAGTGGAGAAAGTTCATTGTAACAACACACTTTGACACAAGGCTGAGATGCAGGCTGTTTTTGAGTATTCATAACTAGTTAGAATATCTACTTGGGTTGCTTTACAAAATGTCAACTATTGAAGTGGACCTTTGGATTTACCAAATGCACCCCGGTTATAGACACGTCATTTAGTTGAAAAGGCCACTTTTAAAGGAAAACTCCCCTTTATTGGGAATTTTGCCAATCACCATCACAATCACAAGGATTGTGTTTGCCCAATCCCTATGTGAGCACACACGTCTTTCTCTATTCGGTGTTCTAAAGATATGAAAACGGATAAAAAGCGACAGCTCAGCAGTGCACGTAATGGGACGTACCTATGCCGCCTGAACATATCGTAAGCATTACCGGAACGTCCTTCCTCGGCACATTGCTTTCACACAGCAACGAACGGCTACACCCAGCGTTAACGTTTCCAAACTCAGAAATAAAAACCCAGCAGCATATTACCTTTGTTGTTCTGAGGCGTCGTGAGTCTGTGGTGAAGCTAGACGTCCAGTAGCTACTCTGTGCGGTACGGCATGGTGGCAGTAATTTAGTTCAATCGGCGTAACAATGTTGATAATAACAATGTAGACAAAACAATGTAGTTGAACTTGGTTAACATCTATGGAGTCACAGGAGGTCCAAAATAAAATGAAATACGTGTGGATATATAAAGACAACCAATAATACAAATTCTTTACATTTAGTCATATTTTTTCCCCATTGTCTTCCGATTCCTTCGGCCAGGGTAACTAATCCATACCTGATCGCACGATTCCTGCCTGCAGTGACTATGTAGTAGCTACTGTATGTTTAAATATAGCTCTTGGTGGGCTTAGTCCGTGGCCACTGTTGCGGACAGGAAGTAACATAACTATGACACCATGCACATACTTTGCTCAAACGTCTTACAGGATGGACTCCATATGGAAGCTGCTGAGAGAAGCAGATATAACAAGATGTATGGGACTAGTCGACCTGGCAGAAGGAACTGCCCACAGCGCCGCGCTGTTCTGTATTGTCTTTGCTTTTACCAGCCATCCGGTAAAAGCAATGAGAAACAGCAAATGGAAAAAGAATATGACTAAGTTTGTATATTTTTGAATTATTGATTGACTTTGTATCTCCAAATGAATTTCTTTTGAATTTTGGCACTCCTGTGATTACATAAATATGCATGTCATCACATCATATGTAAATGGGGCATTGTTGAGACTTTTTTAGATGATTTTATAGGCGGAATAAGTACATCCCTTACGTGCAGGAAAGAGCGGTCTCTTTATCTGTTTTTAGATCTTTAAATCGCACCGAAAAGAGAAAGACACACAGTACTGTATGTGTTCATGTTAGACATAAGGATTGTGGATGATGGGCAAAATTCCAAAAAAGTGCAGTTTTCCTTTAAGGGCAGGTTGACGGTAAGGACTATAAAAAAATTTAAAAATGGGAGTTTTTGTAAATAAAGTATAATCTGTATGAGCTATATTTCATAGACACCTCAAACAAGTATCCCCTTCTGAAGTTTTTGGATGTTTGGGTGCAGACACCTTCAATGTGACTTTAAACAACAGTCCGTGGTGGGTTACGAGATCACTGCTCCTGTGTTGGTGGCGGCGCCGTGCAAAGTGCTGAGGGACCCACCAGGAGGGAATATTCAGTGTTGTATTCAAGGGCACTCAGGTAAAAGGGCGGAGAGGTTGAACTACCAGTGAAGAGATGGGACTCCAGAGTGGTAGCCATCTTTACTGTGATTAAAAAGTTTGCCACCAAACCCAATCCCGTCTGGGGTCAGGTTACGGGGATCGGACACCGGCCCCACGAGTCAAAGCTTTTTGCGCGGTGGCCAATCGTTAACAGACTGACTAGCAGTGTCTCACAACTCCCAAGGATCTTTAATAATGAAGTGAGGCAGTGGGGAGGGCTTGGAGAGTTACAGCTCCATGAACCTGCCTCCCGTGTCGGCAGCATGCTCAGGGCTGCTGCCATCATATTTGAACGCTTTGGACCACATGGCTGGTGACAAGGAGGTGGGGTGCTCCTCCAGAGCTTCCCAGAATTCCAAGCCAACCGAACAAACAGTCCTCTCAGACTGTTGACTCTTTCTGTTACCGTCTGTGTGTTCTCCATTGATCCACGCCCCGGGTGTCTTTGTGAACCCACATCTCTTATTTTTAGCAGTAGTCCTCTTTTATTTTCTTCCCCGCCCTCGCTTCTCCCGGCACTTTGGCTGTGAAGCCCGGGACGCCTCCATCCATCTCGCTGTGGAAGCGCTATCAGATCCACTCGTTGTCGGCCGCCGCGTTAAAAGCCTTATAGAGTTTCTTTGTCCTGGTGTCGGTAATACAATGTGCTGTGTGTGTGTGTGTGTGTGTGTGTGTGTGGAGGGGGGGTGTAACGTGATGCAGGCTTTTAATTCAAGGAAGGAGATGAAGTCAGCAGGTAGAGGTCGCGACCCCCGCTAGAGGACACACTGTAACCCGACATGAAATTGATTTGGAGGCAAACTAGCAGAACATACCAACGCTGCCGGAGTGTGTGATGGCTGTGATTTGTGTGTGTGCGCATGTGTGTGTGTTGCATCAGGAAGGAAGTCAAATGGAAAAAAGTGGGGGTGGAACAAAAAGGGAAATATTGTCCGTCTGAGACCATCCCTGATACCGTTAATTTACCGGTAGTTGAAAAACTACTCCTGCTTGTTTGAAGTCTATCTCAGCTATATTTCCTTTACTTCTCGCTCCGTGCCGGCGCTTGCCAGCAAAAATTCCTGAAGTCGCCCAAATCGCATGTCATTCAAACCCCGAGCATCGTCGACCTTTCATTGTTTTTTCGCAAGTGTTAAAGGTGAGCTTGAAGAATATACACAGGAAGTTGCGTGCATGTTGTCACTTGTTGTTGTTGTATTGTTACCTTCTAATACTAACGGTGCTTAATCTCGTTCTCCACTTGTGTGACAGTGTTTCAAAAATGAGATGCAAAATGTCATTTTGTTATACATTTATCGTTTAAGACGGTGTAATAGTTTGGACCTTTTATTGATAACAGTGGATAACGTCTTTTTACACAGAATAAAGAATGTTACGTAATGTTTTTACACTTACAGGTATGATGTTTGCACTCACAATCGAGGATCTATTGACTTGTTTTACTGCCCAAACCAAATCCCATGTAATAATCTTTCGCAGGTAAGACTTTACAATTACGTTTTATAGTATTTGGCCCACAGACTGCATGAATTGGCTATTATAACACTGTTTTGAGAGCATCATTTGCCGACATTGCAGAAAACACTGTATTCCCGCGCACAATTTATTCATTCACTATATGTCTGAGGTGTAACGGTAATGGAAGTAGCGGCAGCCAGAAACCGTAGTATCCGCGGGAGACTCCTCGGCAGAAAATGCACTGTGTTGCGCACAGTTGCACAATTTTTGCAGCCACGTCAAAAAGCTCATTGCTGATGCAGTATTCTTTATATATTAATTCACAATAGGAGATATTTGATGTTGCACATGTCAGTATTGATATCGGCATCGGAAATTGAGAGGTGGACAATATCGGCATATCAGATACCCGGCAAAAAGCATCTCTGTAAAATATTTTAATTTTGAGAGTCTGAACTATATATATATGTTTTTAATTTTAAATGTTACGCTTTCCAAATTATTGGAATTTCAAATAAACAAAAATACTTCAGACTATCAAAACATTACATGAAATATGTAATACAATAACAATTTGTTATTATTTGGTGAATTTATATTTAATAATGCGAATGTTAAATTATATGTGCAAAATATTATTTAGTCCAAGTAATGAAATTATTTTTGGAATATATATGTAGACTATAGTAAAAGGATGTAATTTAATTTTACTTTCAAATACTTTGAAACTATATTGATTGGTATCTTTTTTTCTTGGTACATATAAAAATTAATTCTCTAAATACATTTTTTTGTAGTTGACATAATATTCTTACTACCTTTCATTACAGGTTCCAGATATACCAACATTCTTCNTATTTGGTGAATTTATATTTTATAATGCGAATGTTAAATTATATGTACAAAATATTATTTAGTCCAAGTAATGAAATTATTTTTGGAATATATATGTAGACTATAGTAAAAGGATGTAATTTAATTTTACTTTCAAATACTTTGAAACTATATTGATTGGTATCTTTTTTTCTTGGTATATATAAAAATTAATTCTCTAAATAAATTTTTTTTTAGTTGACATAATATTCTTACTACCTTTTATTACAGGTTCCAGATATACCAACATTCTTCTTTAATAATCTTTGTAAATGTGCTTTTTGAAATATTATGACTTTATTCTCATAACATTCCTACTCCCCCCCCCAACCTAATTTCCAAAAATGTATTTTGTTTATTCTGTCTCTCATAATACTACAACTTAAAATAACATCTTTTTTCTTTAATATTTAAACCCTAAGCTACTAAAATGATTATTTTTGCTCCTAATGTTAGACGTTTGTTTTCTTGAAATTGCAACTTTTTTTTCGTTATAAAACGACTTTTTTCTCTTATTAATCTGACTTTGTTATTACCTTATTCCCATAATATTTGACCTTATTCTGGTAATAGTATCACTTTTTCTGCAACTTTGTTCTTTTGTTGGTCATTATATTATGGCATTAAAAAATAATGTATTTTTTCCTTAATATTGCAATATTTCAACTAAATGCTACTAAAATGATATCTGTTAGCTTACAACTTTTTTCTCTCTCAATTGCCCTATTCTTGTAAACCTTTTTTACTGTTTGTTTTTATTAATTTTCTTGGTAAACTCTATTTTTAGAATGTGCCAGGGGCCAAAAAAATCACAGCTGCGGTTTGCAAATGGCCCCGGGGCCGCACTTTGGACACCACTCGTTTAAAGGAACAGTCCCTGGATTTGCCAGGAAGTGGCCTGCTAGCTAACTAACAAACAAACACAAATAAGGAATTAAAATGTTTTCTCTCCCTTTAGTCAATATTGTCTACATTTATTGTAATTGATGAACACTGCATTTGATACAGCACTCGGGTTGTGCAGGTATACGTAATCAAGTGCAGGTTGAGTAAAGCAGCCAGCCCATGCAGACCTCACGTTCTGACTGAAGTGGTGCGTGCAGACAAGTGGTCGTGGTGAACAGAAGCAAGGGGTGGGCGAGCCGAGCGCCTGCTCTTTCCTAATCAATGGAGAGAGTCCAGTTAGAAAATAAAAATGGTGGCCATAATCAATTAGATGTTTAACTGCGGCCATAAGGGGACTGGTGCAGAATCTCAATGGGGCTTCACTGCAATAGTGTCATTCATGTTTCGACGTCTGACCACGTGAAGATGCTACACATGCGAGGTTGGCCCTTTTATGGTTTAAGCTGCAATCTTTGCACCTCACCTAGCTCTCTAATCTTCGCTTTCCACATACACACACAATCCCTCAAGCATCAGCCATGAAATTGAAAAAGCTCTTGAGAGAAATAATGGAGCTGCGGCCGCCCTGCAGCATAAATGCTTGTTTGGGTGGGTGCAAGGAAGCATGCATGGCCGTTCAAGGAGGGCAATTGGGAGATTTTTATTCATGTGGTAAAATGTAGACATGTGACGCTGATGGTGCCCGTCATTTATTGTTTGTGTTCTATTGATTGTGAAAACTCACTGAGTGAGTCCAGTGAAGAGTACATTTCTACATTTTTATGACATCATCAACCTTTTAAATGCAGCAAGGCAACAATGAAAAATAACACAACTTAGATTTTTTACATTGGTGACGGCGCCGAGGACCCCTTTTCCTCGGAGGAAAGGGCGATCAATGGCGCCAAAGTGTTGTCAGGCTGATTGGAAACACAAGCGGGGGTCAAAGCAGTCTTAAGGGGTTTAAAGCGCTCTCTCTCGCCGGACGTTTTAAAAGCTGCACAGCCAACATGGCTGGCTAATATACATCAACATTAAAGGAAGTATTTCACCAAAAGGCCTTTAATGTACTCTGGGCTACAGTTCTTCAACCTCTATTCAATTAACAATTGGCCTCAACGGCTGTGGCTGTAGGCGACCATTAGCAGCCCCGCCAGATGGCAGTATCTGTGTTCTGAAGCAGCATTTGTTTTCCTCCTCACTGCATTAGGTAGACCTAAACAATCCGATCTAACACAAGAACTGTGGAAATAATGTTATTACTTTTGTCAGAAGAGGAGTCATGCATCTTTCACTGGTCCCAGTCACGTTCCTCAGAGATGTGAGTTGATAAAGCGTTTGTTTTCTGCACAACCTTCTGTTTTTTACTCGTAGACCACAAGCTGTAAAAGCTCAAGCCTCCACATGCTGCAGTTTCAAAGTATTGAAAACACACACACACACACACACACATCTGTACTTCCCTTGCATTCCTAATCCCTTTGTAAGGACGCATTTTGTTGCATATAATAATAGTATTCTGTTTGCTTCCCCGCACAAACAAAGATAAAGGCAGAGGTGTCGTCGGGAGGTGGGTGTTAATTTATTTTTAAAAAGCATCATCCTCTCATCCGTGTGCCATGCTGACGTGTGGAAATATCTTCAGTACGCCAGAAGAGCAAATTAGGCGCATTCTCCAGAACTGAATTTTTAATGGTAGTCAGACTTTGCTTGTTTCACCTTGTCTGTCTTTCCCACAGGGCTGCAATATATCTGTGGCAGCGGTAGGTTTGCGGGGGGGTGTAACTGTCACAAATACGTGACAATCTGTGACAATTCTGTGACAAGCTGTCAGCATTTACTACACATTTGACTGACTATTTCGTTCCTGCCGCAATAAAGGGCGTCCCTTGTCGACTTAATACGAGATTTGTAGTTTTATCTGGTCGCAGGCGAGGAGATGAAAAATTCACTTGCGTCGTCTCATGTTTTAGTCACAAAATGCGACCATTTAGTCACAGTCTGGAGCACCGATTCCTTATTTATAATTTTTTTACAGGAAGCACAGTGGCCACTAACTTAAAATGTAAGAAGCGCAAGCAGAGGGGTGCACACTGGAGTCAACTTGCTAAGTAAATATTTCACTTTTCCTCTCATTTTCGCTTGACCTTGAACAATAAATGGCAAAAGATCCATCGTGTAAATTCAGTGTTCAGGTGATGTGTCCAAATTCCAGCACTATTGACGCTACTTGGACAAAAAAAAGGAGAGATGAGCTATTCCATTGTTTTGTCACAGCTTCTTCTCAAACTGATGTCCATTATGGTCCAGACACTGCCGACAACGCAAAGCGATGGAATGGGACACGCCAAGAAACAATTCTCTTGGTATTTGTGTGCGTTCACGTTCAATGGTTGCTCTCGTTTCAGTCTCGTTGCGTAGACTTTGTCTTTTAGGGATCCCACCGTTTGGCAAGATCTCATCAAGGAAGGATCTAACATCGCGATGGTAGTGTGAGAGTGCCTTTCTTGATGAGATCTTGCCACACAGGTGGATTGGACGGAGGGGTTTTATTGAATACCCTCCACCTTCAGCAGACTTCTTTTTATGGGGATCCCTAACAACTTATTCCCACAATTCTTGCTTTGAAGACAAGACTGTTGTAATGATAACGAGAGCAAGGCTTTTAAGTGAGATTTTAAAACAGTAACTTAGCGTGAACCCCATGCACATGATGAGGAAACATGTGCTACAGGACCTACAGGACCCATACTTTTATCTGGTAGCACATGCACGAGTAGATTACAAAAATTACTTGCAATGTTGCAAAATGCTACTATTTAGTCGCAGAGCATAGAAAAGCTGTTTACAACCATGTGTGTATATATATATAATATATATGGTTTATAATAGACATAATAAGAGTAAATTAGCCATTTAAGACGCAGGCTCTTGTGTGTTGCTATAAATGTATTCCCTAGGAGAGATGAGTGGCAGGCTGACCTGAAGTGATAGTTGAGATTTAGCTTGGTGTGGGTTACTGCGTTTTTATTAGAATGTTTTAGTCTATTCAAACCTGCAATAAATGTCTGTTGTTCAGGCAATCAAATCTGCCGTTTGTGTGTCTCACCGAATATAACAGGAACTTTACTGACACCTAGTGACCGGTGAAGAATACTACATATCATTCACCGCATCTTTGCGTCTTCTGAATGCCTTTATGTATGTCTTTTACTTTGTTTAGCCATATTTTTGCTTAAATGCTTTAGGCAAAAAATACGGAAAATTTGATTCACTGTGTATTTTTTACTACTTCTAGGCCATATTCAACCCCAAAACAGCATGATTTATTCATATATTTTTCAAAAACCGTCGTTGTGTGAAGCTGCAAACTTTAAACTGGAAAGTGGCAAGAGACCACTGTATTCATATTTTATTATTTTTGTTTTCATTATGTTTATTATTGTATTGTATTTGTCTGTTGCCATTTTATCCTCGTTTTGTTTTTAGCTGATTATCTGGGAGAGAATCTTACATGGTTTCTTTCAAGTAACCAAATATGGTTCCTTCTCCTAATAATACCCAACACATTGGCTCTGATTTTCAATATAAAAGCGGAGTAATTTAATACTTGGTATTGATTAGCTGCCTCAGCCGGGCACCTTTTTTGTGTTGTTATGTCAGCGACTGTCACAACACAGCTTAAACAGGCGTCCCTCCCCGAGAATCCTCGTTAAAGCGTCCCGTCTCCTCCCCATGTCGCTGGGAAGGTCAAAGGTCATGCGCCGTGGGACTGCTACCCCGGCAACCAACAGGAAAGAGACGGTGAAAAAACCAATGACCGCCATTTACATCACACCCCCTCGTTTGTCATCTATTCACCGCACTGTAGCACACACACACACACACACACACACACAGTTAGTGTCCTTTTACTGCAGCTGACCAAAGTGTGATGTAAATGACCCTCCCTCTCTCGCTACTTTACGACGGTTCTCCCCCCTTAAACATTACGGTAACACGTTTATTGTGAGGACAAGTCCTGCCCTCTTGTCCGACGACCACCCAGTCTTTAGTGGCACGGTTTTACTGGACAGATGTTTACCAAGGAGATGACACGCTGTGAGTCACATCAGCAATTCCGGCGTCAGACTGTAGTGTGTGTGTGTGTGTGTGTGTGTGTGTGCGTCATCAGCTACAACTGATTCCATGCTAATTTAGCCTAATGTAGTTTTTGGAGTATCTGTTGGCCGCTCAGGCGTTCTGTAAACGTAGAGATAAGCGGCAGAAGCCTGCAAGCAGATTTTGGAGCTCTAATCAGAAGTCATCGCTGATCAGATGCTTTTAAGTTTGAGTTTGATGCTGTCCATCTTTGTTGGGTGCTGTTCTGTCACTGGAACAATACACGCATATTTCTGCAAGGGCATGTTTTTCATCCATCCGTTCTCTACCCTGCTTATCCTTATCAGGGTTGCTGGGTCTGCTGGAACCCAGCTGACTTAGACCCTGGACTGGTCGCCAGTGAATCGCAGGGCAGACAAACGTTCACACTCACATTCATTCCTATGGACAATTTAGAGTCTGCAATTCACCTAACATGCATGTTTTTGGAATGTGGGAGTACCCGGAGAAAACACACACATGCACGGGGAGAACATGCAAACTCCACACAGAGATGCCTAACAGAGATTCAAACCCTGATCTTCTGAGTGTGAGGCCAACATGCTACCCACTCGACCACCGTGCGGCCGGAGAGTTATTAATCTTCTTAATTGGGAAAGTTAACAGGAGATCCTCTTTCTAGGTAGGGGTTCCGTTACTACGACTGTAATGTAAGTCAAGGTTTAGTGTAGTGTAACTTATACTTACATTACACCTAAATTAGTTACTCGCACTGTACACCAGTGGTCCTCATGCCCCCCCTACAGGGCAGAAATATTTTCACGCCTGTTAAGTTCTTTAGGGTTTAGACCAGCCTGCACTTAAAAGGCTGAAAAGATCAAAGAAGAGTCTTTATCAACTCGACCCCAGTAGATTTTTTGAGTTTTATTTCACACTACAGCTATTTACAGGATCACAGGTTAGGTCGATAACCTTTCAATCCAAGAGGCATACCATCAACACATGCAACGTATTAACTTGGGAACCATTAATAATCATTACATACCAGTGGTCTCTCCGGTTTTCTCTTGTTGCAAAAGTATTTGAGTATTTTGTCTATTCAATTCACCAGTTAGTTTTCTTTGTGCACCCACCTAGTACCGTGCAAACCGTGTCATAGTTACATCACATGGACAATAAACAAGTCATCACAATTGCCATCATGTTTGTTCAGGGGTTCGATGATTTTAGCATCATAATTGTTGTAACAATTGTAATACTCTTTGTTGAATACACGTACAGTCATGTGTTTTCCTTGATATCCCACAATTTGACAGAACAACACCCTCCCCAATTTGAAATTCTATTGAGAAAACTGATAATATCCATTTATTTGTCTGTACTGTAAAAAGAAAACGCAACAAAATGGAGAGCTGTGAAGCATATGAGCATATTGAACAGTCAAATTGTATGTTGAGTATGATGAATATGTACATGTTGGCGGGTCTGCATTGAAAGTACTACTACTAGTACGCAGAGCACATAAAGGACATAGACAGTATTTAATTACAAGATTACCGTAGGGTGGTTATTAAAATGGTACAGACCTATCGTTGCCGCGTTCAGCATAAAGTTAAAGATAAGACAATGGAATTATAAGGTAGAAGATCGAGGGAGTAACCGTGGTGGTGTGATTGGGTGACCCAGAAGGGGCCGTTTTCTTTTTGCTAAGTATGTATGGCTCGGCCTTTACTCTTAAGCTCCATCAACATAAATGCTAACCTACTGGTCTGAAAACAGCAAACACACACTAAACGGAATGCAAACAGTCTTTCTGTTTGTTTTGATCCCTATGCCAGCCCGTTGAGGCAGAAAACTGCGTACTTTGTTGGTCATTGTTAAGAAGTCATTTTGAAGACGTGACCAATTATTGCAACATTCTCTCCTTTTTATTTATTATATAAATAAATGAGGGTAAAAAAAGCCGAGATCTGTAAATCATGCCCATCTAGTGATGACCTGTTTCCCTACAGACACATACACGTCTTTATTTTAAAAGTCAGTCTTTTTATAGAATCGCTGATGTCACCGCACCACGTGGATGGAAAAAGTGTTCCTCACAGACTTAAATGTTTTTTTTTTTTTTTTATTTTTTTTCTTTTTTTTTATTTTTTTTTTATTTCTTTGTTTTTTACTCTATAATGTATTGTACGACTCCACAACAGTAGCCAGCAGGATTTGCATTTAGCGACAGAAGACTCTCTTTTTCATTTTTTATTTGGTACACCACCTTGGTTTTGGCCTCTCCTTCCCTGTTCTCATGGATTTGGCCACAGCATTAAAGTGTTCCCACAAAGGTGGGAATGCACTTGTCCAAATTGACGTGCTGAGGTGAGGAGTGAAGACAACTGATGATATTTTGTAAAGATATTTCAAGAAAAAAATGCATCTCAGCTTTGTGATGTAGGTGAAAAAAAGTAATTTTAGTATGAACTTTGGTATTTGCTTTTTTTCACCATTTTTTTTTGGGGGTGGGGACCAAAAATTTCAACATTCTCCTTGAATGATATTTTTTCTCCCAACCTAATTTGTTTTGTTTTGTCTGTTTCTAATGATATTACAACTTTTAAAAAAAAAAAACATTTTTTCTTTAATATTTCAACCCTATGCTACAAAACTGACATATTTTTGCTCCTAATATTATACGTTTATTCTCATAAAATTGCAACCTTTTTTCTTGTTAAACTATGACTTTTTTCTCTTAATATTCTGACTGTATTCTTGCAGAATTACAGCACTTGAGTCCTTCCTTCTGTTCTTTTGTCCTCTTTTTCTGCATTCTTCTAAGTGTTTTCCTACATAATTATTGAATTATTACTTTAATGTCCATAATATTTGACCTTATCACTATTTATGCTACTTAGGTTTTTTGTTGGTCACTATATTATGGCATTACAAATAATGTATTTTTTTCCTTAATATTGCAACTAAATGCTACAAAAATGTTATTTGTTACCTTAACTTGTTTTTCTTAATGACCCTATTCTTTCTACTGATGATTTTTCATTAGTTATTGTTTTTCTGTTTGTTTGTATTAGTTTTCTTGATAAATTCTATTTTTAGAATGTGCCACGGGCCAATAAATACACTGCCGCACTCGGCCCCCGGGCCGCACTTTGAACACCCCTGTCTTATTGAGTCATGGCTACTTTTGCTGTTAGCTATGCAACAACCGCTTATGTCGATGTCAGTCAGCCGCTCTTCCGCTGTAGTGCTGAAACATACTGTCTCCGTATGCACCATAGTTCCCTATAGTCCGCCAAAAGGGTTCTTCTAGCACAGCTGTGTCCTTCCCACTGACGCGCCGATGAAGACGAGGCCTGCAGTTAAACGCCGTGCTTCCTTGGCACAAACGCCAACTTTGCACTCGATAAAGCATGCAACTCCCTCAGCTTGCGAGTTGCATACAAATGTGCACAAGAATTTGAGGCGAGAGAAAACCTAACATGACCAAGACGAGGTGAAAACTGACCTCGTCAGGGAAGTTAATGTTTCTGAAGTACAAGCCCTCAGATGCGTACAGTTACCACCTGCGGTTGGACATTCTTGTCCGAGAGCAAATCTTGGCGCTGTCCATATTCATGTGTAACGTGTTAGCAGTAGTCAGAAGAAGACGACACGTGAAGTATGAGCGACATCGGCGTGGAGTGGAGAGTCAGACTTTGCTTCGCTTTGCACTGCAGTGCCAGGAAGAAATCCACGAGCTCATGGAACCTGGGCGGGGGGACCAAGGAACCCCTCTTATGGAAAACTCATCAAATTGTGATCCAGTCAAGGCCAAAGCAAACATCTGCTGAAATGCCAGCAAGGCAGCTGTGTGTGTGTGTATATATTTATATTCATGTGTGTGTGTGTGTGTGTGTGTGTGACTGCTGTCAGACCCGCTTTCTTTCAGCACAACTTTTCACAGCTGCTAAACCTGCATCGCACGCACACACACGCACGTGCAGGTCAAAATTGCCATGAACAGCAAAGTGCTACCACAAGTTTCCATTCATTTGCCTCCCTTTCTGGACTCACTTCATCTATCTTTACTATCTCCACTGTTTTTTTTTCCACTCTGGTCCCAATTTTGGTCTTCAGCTTCCCCTCAAACGACTTACTAATGTACCAACCGATGCGGAACATAGCTTCTTCCTGATCTGGGCACTTGGAGACTGGCATTTTTGCAACCACTGTCTCTCTGTCTACCATCTTGGTGGATTGTACAAGTGTAAAAATAAGTTAACAAATATTAATATTCAGACATAAACTTAACTGTACTGGCTTGCTTCTTTTGCTTAGTTGTGAATAGCTTACGACCACGTTGATGATGGTTTAATTGGTAGAGGATCTATTGTCAAATTGGGACGTGTGTATGTGTGTGTGTGTATGACTGGTATGGAGTGTGTTGCTCTGCTTATCTTCACTCTTTGGCCCGTTTAGGGTTTGGGCCTCCAGGCGGCCATCTTTTATTGTCCTGCTACAAATGGGTCACGTGAAAAAGCCACACACACACACACACGCACACGCACACGCACACACACACACACACGCAAGCGTGATTCCTGGGATGAAAGGGTCACTGTGGTGCTGCACTCGACAGCTAAAACACACAACACCAAATTTCCATCGGACAAAACGTTCCTTGTGGTTAAAAGCCGAGAGCCCGACCCGTTTTAAGCTTCACACACACACACACACACACACACACAAGAGGTGGATTAGGCTCATTTACAAATGTATGGCTGTGCCACCCCGCCCTTAGCAGAAGTAGTGGGAGTGCACGCCAATGAATAATTCAGTGGCAGCATAAGGGTTAAAACGGGCGGAAAATACACTTGTTAAGGCCTCAAAGGAGGCGGCCAATAGACCCTGAAAGAGGAAGAAGGGCAGACGGCTCGTAAGAAAGTCCAGACGTTCTCTAAACGTTTGGAAGAATATAATCACACATTCCAGTCACAAGCAAAACTTGTCATTTAATACCTAAACAGTGTAATTGACCTTTGACTACCTCCACGGTTGTTCATGTTTAATGGAAGATGGAACACCACGATGCTTGGTGGTCTGTGTGAAAAGTAACGTTTTTGTGGGCAGAACATACAGTAGGTCACACACAGGTCAACCTGAACAACTTCATTCAGTCTTCTACACATCCTTCCAAACAAACCAATGGCTTGGTTTTAGGCTGTTTACGAAGAAATATGAGAATGTCCCCTGAAGCCTTTGGTGTTTCTGTATAGCGGGGTGGGAGAACTTTTTGACGCACATTGAAAACATTTGCAGAGGACCCGTCATCCCGATATAGTTGGTCATCAAACAGAATGACGTACTTGCACACGGTGCAAGTACACAAACACATACACAGCAAGTGAACACAGCACATAAATCAACTAGTATTACTTCTACGTGGGTGAGAAACAACAACCCAGTGCGTACCATAACACGTATCTTCAAACGGTCATTTCCGAATGCCCGCAAGGCGTGCTGGGTGGTTCTTGAGCGTGCCGCAATAGCATTGCAAGTCCTGTTGCCAGGCGTTAAAAGTTTAAAAAAAAAAGTTTTGAATTGCCCTGTTGTGGGGCGGATTAAGACGCTTGGTGGGCTTAGTGTGGCCCACTGGCCGCAGTTTGTCCACCCCTGCTGAATACGGACAGCTGTGGAAAAGGTTAGTTGTATGCCATACAGGATAGTTACAGTATCTGTGGAAATACATTATTTTTGATACAGCTTTTGCTTTGGCTTCATGTACCCAATGGCGTGGCTTGTCTGGCCTTCTGACTCAAAACATTTGGGATTTTTTTTTAAGAAATGGGTCTCCATTACTGCAGTTCCTCAAACCTTTAGTTCCTTTTTTCTGAATCCACCCAGCTGGAAATGAGTGAGTATGGCAGGCCTGGTTGGTGTGTCTTTGTGCATCATTGCTTTAGACTAACAACCCCCCCATCCTGCCCTCCCCACCCCAATACGACACACACACACACACACATACACACACATACACACATTCCAATTCTATGGAACTTTTTGTGGCTTATACCAGATGTTCCTTCCTGGTTGTCTCCTTTTTCTGTCCCATTTCCTCCTTCCCTCTGCCCTCATTCAGCCGTGCCTCTTTAATATTTGTTCTTCTCATATCTATTTTCCCTTCTGCCAGCTCTTTTACTATCACATTTCTATCCTTTTTTCCTCCCCATCATCTTCCATTTCGCTTCTCACTCACATCCTTCCCTTCATTCTTTGCAACACTTGCAGTCATTGGTGGGAATGTGTACACATGCCCCTTTTTTCATGACTACGCCGCATTCACTCACTTTCCATTCTCAATGTTGCACATGTGCATGCCCATTTTTCATTCATTTTTATTTTTGTGGTCGTCATTATTCAAATTCAAGCAAGCATCTTTCCAGAATCTCACATCCTCTCACCCTCACTGTCATTCTGTCTGTGCTCCTTTTTTTTTATCTCTCTGCTGCGATCTTTCACTCTTTTTTTAAGGCTCCCAGCTGCCTGGAAAAAGATCCTCTAGCGTCCTCATTGGGGATAAACTAATTTAAAACTCTCGGAGCATGAACCAGTAAATGTGAGAATGCAAAACAGTAGACGAGAGACGATTGGGGAAAAAGATGGAGGTATGAGGGGATGATTTGCACACCTTTTCATTTCAACACCTCGCAGGGGTTGCAGGCGGAATCTTTTATTATTCCGACATTATTCATTTCCCCGGATCATTTTCTTCTTCTGTTTTCTCCCAGGATGTCTTCTCACCTCTTCTGAGTTGCGCTGTGGAATTTTGTCTCCACTCCAGTGACAGATCTCGGCATTATTTATCATTTTATTCATCAACACCTCCCATCTGATCATTCCCATTCGCCCAGTTTCCACATCCGTACTGCATCTGCTGGTCCCACACATCCATGTATTGATCCAGCCGCTTGTGATACGTCACCATGATTGACAGATCCTAATTGGCTTAATCTCCCCCCTGGGGGCCCGTAACAGCGCCGTGGTTCATCTGGATACAGCTGTCCCATTATCCGACGGCTGACACCGTGACCCCTGGGAGCCTCTGGGGAGGGGGTGCTGCCCAGCGGGAGCAGATAGCAATGTGGCGAGAGAGAGGTTAAATACATCTTTTTGCCTCCCCCCTCCCCTCCTTTTGGGAAAACACGCTCCTGTTCTAATGGACACACTCGAGCAGAAAAAGTATTCATTCTGAGGAAGATTACATTCAAGGCTCTTGGGTACGCGAGCGGTGTGGGTGGGACGTTGGGCTCCCCTCCTTACATTTTGACAGCTAAAAAGGTGCTGCCGCTGGCTTAGAGAAAGGTCAACTTACTTCTATCAGGGGCTAAAAACTGTGTTGACTGTCTGTATTTTACCAACAAATATGGGAAAATGGACTTGGTAGCATTATTGTCACATTTTAATGGGATTAGGTAGGGTGTCAAGATATCACCCTATTGTGATTTCCAGTCCATACCTCCAAACGAGTTATTTTGAAAGGACTTTTCTGAAAAAAAGAAAAAGGCAAACCTAAAAAAAATCCTACTTTTTCAGTGTATGCAATCTTTTGTTCCTTGGTGTCGGTAGCATTGGGGCAGATTTCCAGCCAGCCCAAAGCCACTCCAAATGGATAGCTTGACATTTAGTAAGAGTCAAATTTTTTTAAGCATTTTAGTAAAAAAAAAAAAAAAAATCCAAGCATACACAAGGAAATTTATAATGTATACATAAATAAATATCTACTGCTACTGTTGAGAGGAGCAAAAGCAGCACGATGCAAAAGCAAGCTTTTGATTGGCTCAATGTGTGTGGATAAAGATGATTTCATAATAATTTTGTTTCCCCTTAACCAAGGTGACACGCAGTTAATTTAGTTTGTATTTTTCACACCTATATTCAGGCTCCAAAACACTTGAAATAAAAAAAAAAAAAAGATTTAGAATTTGCCAGAACCTTTCAAGCTGACCATATGAGGTGACCCAGTGCACTGGCGTCATTCTTTCTCCTCATTCTGAATGAATAGGAGGTCAAATCTCTACAAGGATGTTTCGCTACAAGATCTCTGTCCTCTGGCGACCGCGTGTCCACTCCAAGCGTCCTTAGGGAGTGAGTCACCAGACTTCCTCATCAGCTCCCCTTTAGCACACCGAAACTCATGCAAGAGCTCCCTGCCCTAAGCGGACCCAGATTAGCTTTGCTCTATTGAAGAGGCAAGGGCCAGAACAGAGGGTCTCAGAGGGAAGGATTCTCTAAGCCCCTCATTCACCCCCAGTCAGCCTAAGATCCAGAAAGTGACACTGCGTTTACGCTTGCATTAGCCCGACACAACCCCGCCGGCCTGACATCCAAACTGGGAGGCGAGTAGTGATGTGTCCTTCTCCGTCAATCCTTGAAAGCATTTTTTATCCATTTGTGTTATTGCTTTGCTGCGCATCAACTAATAAAGCTTCATCAATATTTCCTGCCCATTCTCAGGATGTGCACACAATAAACAAAAACTGATCCGATTCTGGATTGATTTGACCTAAGCGCCCCCCGCCCCTTGCGGAGCATTTAATTTCCACATGCCATTGATCATTAGTCATTACATGTCAGGGTAGCGAACACGCCATGTTGAGCAAAAGGTCTTCTCCATTTAGTTTTTTCTAATTGTTAATGGATTGTTTGGAATTAACGCCTTGATGGGATGTTGGGTGGGGGCGGAAGCAGTAGGGGGAAGAATTGATTAGCCGCGTTGCGTACCATCATGCGAGCCGTGCATGTGTAATGACCCTAATTATCCCGCTAAATGACACCCCCCACCTCGCACACTCCGCTCTGCGGGACGCTGGAGGACACATGGGTCATTGTCCCCACTTATGAAACTCTTTCTTACCCCTCTCCTGTTTTCGCTGCCCCCCCATTTGACTCCAAACACGCCAGCCGAATCCCCCCCACTGCGTGGCTCAGGTTGACAGAGAATCCCTTGTTATTGCTCTGAGCCGCCATCGCATACCTCGGCAGGCTTCTAGAAGCTTCTCTCAGCACCGCATAGTTCTCAATGAAACTCATTCCTTCCGCCAATTAAGGATTGTCTCGGCGCCACCTCCTGGAGCTTTCCTTTGCGCCTTTTGTTGGGCTTTGATTGATGATGAGATGTTGAATTAGAGCCAAAAGATTCATTTCAGTGGAAAGGAATATAGGACGCTTGAGTTCCTGGGGAAGGATCTTGGCATGGAGATCTCACTTCCAACATGTTTGTGAGGTTTTTTTCTGTTGCCCTAGAGGATCAACCCAGCTTTAGCAAGAAGCATCTTTCCATTATCTCCATGTGAGAATGTGAGCATATTGTTTTGACCATCTAAAGGTTTAAAACATTTCCAAGAAACTCTATGGCTAGTCATCCTGCCACTATTTCACCTTGAGAGTTTGTATCAGCCATCACAATGCCTGCGTAAATCCCTCCTTTAACACTTCACACTCAATACTCAGCAATTGTGGCGGTCCCATAAGTATTTTATACGTCACACAAGTCACTGTCAAATCGACGATTTGGTGTAAAAAAGCAGGCTCTGATCCGAATAGGCTACATTTACACTGCAGGGTATGATGCCCGGGATTTGTGCAATGCAACATTAAGTGTTGATTGTCGTGAGCCGCTTCAATGACACTTAATTTTTGGGTGACAAGATTCTGCGGTTACTGTACCTTTTATTCAAATCTTGCGTGGCAGAACACCCTTTGATGACCTGTAGGTCAGATATGTGCAACCTAGCCATTCAGACCCCAGTAGATCGGATACATATCGGATTTAAGCGTGATCTATGTTACATTTGATAGAATCAGAATTGTACCGTTCACACTGACATAGAAAAATCTGATGCAGGTCATATATGAGCCAAAAACATCAAAATTATCCAAAATCCAGTATCCAAAGTAGTATCCAAAAATCTTGTATTAAGTGCCATTTGAAGTGTGATAGTTTGTCTCATCCATCCATCTTCTATGTCACTTATGCTCACTAGGATTGTGGATATGCTAGAGTCTATCTCAACAGACTTTGGCTGAGAGGCGAGATACACCCCGGAATGGTCGCCAGTCAATCGCAGAGCACATATAGACAAACAACCATTCATACTCACATTCTTACGTATGGACAATTTAGAGTCGCCAATTAACCTAACATGCAAACTCCACACAGAAACTCAAACCCAGATCTTCAAGATCTCCTGACTGTGTGGCCAATATACTAACCCCAATTGTTTTGGCCAACATATGTTTTTGTGTACGAACATAGAGCCATTGTTAGTGTAGTGGTTCACATAGCTGGTGTTCATGCAGCTGACTTGGGGTCAGTAGCCACGAAGTAGATTTTTCAGAATGGCTTTGGATGGACATACAGTTCAGGCCAAAAGTTTGGACCCACTCTGCACAGCTGATCCCAACCCCATTAATAAAGAAATTCCACCAAGTAAAGGCACACCTGTGAAGTGAAAAGCATTTCAGGTTACTACCTCCTGAATCTCATTGAGAGAACACAGAAACAGGGTTTGCAGCGCTATAAAAAATAGACAGAAAATATGTAAAATGTAAGACATATTCAGAGTTATTTCACACGTTTTTGTTAAGCACATAATTCCACATGTGTGCATAGTTTTGGGAATTGACTATGTAAATAGTCATGAAAATAAGGAAAGCACATTGAATAAGGAATTGTATGTATAGATAGATATATAGATGTCATCATCCGGTAACAACATGAATTGGTGCATGTCAATGAATTTAAATATAAGTTAAAGCTAATTTATTCCAATAGTTTAACGTAGCGAGTGAAAACGTTTTTACATTTTAAAAACATTTCAAAAAGTTACTTTTTGTAGACCGCTTGCTCGCGCTTGAATCAAAAAATCCATCCATCCATCCATTTTCTGTACCGCTTATCCTCATTAGGGTCACGGGGATGCTGGAGCCTATCCCAGCTGGCTTTGGGCGAGAGCCGGGGTACACCCTGGACTGGTCGCCAGTCAATCGCAGGGCACATATAGACAAACAAACATTCACACTCACATTCATACTCTAATGGACAATTTAGAGTCGTCAATTAACCTAACATGCATGTTTTTGGAATGTGGGAGGAAACCGGAGTACCCGGAGAAAACCCACACACGCACGGGGAGCGAATCAAAAAATGAACTGCAAAAACTTCCGTAACCTAATTGGTGTTTTGTCTTCGTAAAATCAAATACATTTTGCATGATGTTCTGATTTATTTATATGCACCTGTAGTGTGAAACTCTTCATGATGCTTGAAGTTTAAACTCCACCTTGCAGTCAAGCTGCTGTCAACTGCAGCTCCTACACCTCCACCTCATCAAACAAGCATCAAAGCGTTCACTTGGAGTCAGTCTATCAGAAGGATAAACAAAATATTGGAATCTTCACAAATGAGATTCCGTTGCCTCCTGAGTGTCAAAGCAGCACACTTTTCTTTCACGGCGTCCTTTTCATTGCTGGAGCGAAACCTGTTGACGCCCCGCTCACTTTGCTCTCAAGGCACATCCGTGCGTGTCTGCAGGATTATCTCCTGCGTGATGAATAAGCCATCAGAAACATTTTGGCCATCAGGAACTAACAAGGAGCATTGCCGCATAGAGTACACACCTTAAGGGCTTGGCACAGACTATGCACTTCACAAACTGCTCCTCCTAAATGGCATACGACTTTTTAGATAAAGATGCAAGCAGAAAGCAAAACCAACGCACGCAAACAACCTCGCGACTTTGTGTGTTTGACCTGGAAGCAACACAGACGGCAGGTTTTGACTTAAAACCAACAGAATACCCGCGACCCTAATGAGGATAAGCGGCATAGAAAACGATGAATGAATGAAAACGATGCTGTGGACGGCGGGAAAAAGTGCGTTGGATGGTCACTTGAAGTCAGGCTTTTTCTCACAAATTTGGGATGCATCAGTGCTCCACCATTTCTAATATATTACTGCCTATTCTCTTTGAAGTTATTGTCCTTGGTCCACGTGCTAGTGTAAGTCATAACTAAATTATACTTAATTAACGCCCAAGTCAATCACATTGCTCAGAAGCATATCTAAAATATAGTAATGAGATGAAACGCAATCATTAAAATAAACAGTGCAAAAAAAGAAAACGTGCTACTATTATACGTGTGGCATACAGAAAAGGGTGCTGCAAGGGAGGCATGTTGGGAGGAGGTATCACCGTCCATTTCATAGGAGCAGATCCTTTCACATAGATATCATCTTTAGACCAGGCTTAGACTCGTCCATCCATCCATCTTCTATGCCGCTTATCCTCACTAGGGTTGCAGCAAACCCGTGCCATGGAGGGCCGAGACTCTGCAGGTTTTCTCCCCAACCAGTTTCTCCAGCAGCTGGTTTAAGGAGGTGTTGATCATTAAAATCATCTGCTTTAGTGAGCGCCTGCAAAGAAAACCTCCACGGCACGAGTGTGTTACCCCTGCCTCAGACCAAGCTCGTGGTCAACGTTGGTCTGCTTTTCTCTACCTACTTACCATTTTATGATGTCCCATTTCACTTTCATGATGAGGGCTTCCCTTTAAAGGAGTAAACCTTTCACTTGGGAGACATAATGAAGGACAGATAACTTTTTCTTGTACAATATTAATCATTTGCAGGAGTGTGTCATAAACACAAATCAGATCGCCTGTAAACAAAGCTGCATCCATACCCTCCAGTTTTCAGTGTATTGACTTTAATGCACTTCTGTTTGTGAAATAATGTTATGGTTACCCAACGTCATCTGCAATTAAAACATTTTTAACATTCTTAAACTGTCTAGTTACCAGTTGGTCAGCCACCAACTCTGAGTTACGGCCTTGCCTGTACTCCAGCATAAACAATGATGGCGGCATGGGCACGTCACAATGCATACGAACAGCTACCCACCACGTTGCCCCTGCTTGTAAACAGCGACAACACAAACACAGAATGAAAATGGCTCCAAGCGAGAGTATGTACAAGGACTGTCGTTCCTCCCCGGAGAAACCCACTTTGTTTAATATAAAGCTACACACCGTGTAGTCATGAATAGCCATTGGCAAGCATAAAAAAATATTTTGTACTGATGCCGAGAATGTGTTGCTTTGGCGGCACTTGCCATACCCTCTTGTGCACCTAGTGATATGTATACATAGCAAAGTGTCCAGCATATGTCCTGGCAGTCCTGCAGGAGGCAATGCTCCCTGCTTCTCTTGGCTGCAAAGGTCAGAGCCGTCACAACTTCAAGTGAAACCCAAAGAGACGAACATTATATATAGCTGCTGCCTAAAAGTCCGCAGCAGGATCGGACCAAAGCGTGCACGAATGGGGTAAAAAAAAATATGCCTGTCTGTGGGCAGAAATGAAAACAGTCCAGTCATATTCAATCATATTATGCCTTTGAAAGTGTCACAGAGCATGGAAGAAGAGAAGTAAGTAGGCAAGGGGGGGGTTAAAAAGGGAGTAAGTAGAGTGGAAAAAGAACGGGGGGGGGGTGTAGGAGTTATTGATAACAGACTCGGCAAGGACAGAGGCGACTAAAGCAGCAACACAGTGAGATGGAGGCAGCTTATTATGGTGGAGAGGTCAAGCATGCAGTAATGCCCTGTCTTGTAGAAAAGAAAACACGCTTTGTGAGTGAATTGTGAGTCTGTGTGTGCACGTCCCTGCCTTTATGGACGTGCAGTGTGGACCGAGCCAAAACATCACAGGACGGCAATAAATTCTTTTATTGTGTCAGTGCTGAGAGACAAGCGTTCACGTGATCTGCTATTTATTGTCTGTCGAAAAAAAAATAATATTACGCTTAACAGGTGTGCTACTGCTCAAGGTGTTCCAACTCAATCAAAGAGCAATTTGGGTGGCTTGTTTGCACGTCTGCACCTATCTTTGTTAGGCTCAACACTTATTGCTTACGACAGATTGGACTTTTTCTGCAATGATGGTCAACGGCGGAATAGTGTATAGCACAAACTGGACGTTTCCATCCTGCTTGGAGGATTGCTGGGATAGGTGGTGATGTGCCTTGATAGAATTTGCATGTGAAAATAGTGCTCTTTGATGTATTTTAGCTTCTTTTTTGTCATTTAGTTCATGACAGAAAGCATTTCTTAGCCCAATCCAGCTGTTTTTGTCGATTCTGTGATACAAGCCTCTTTAACTGGTGTTTTACCACGCACACACGGTATATGACCTTCCTTCTTTGACACTTATCGGGGGCTGTGCGCTACAAATGTGCACTACAAAACTACACACTGTGCCCACGGAAAGGTCATGTGCACACACAGAAATGCGCACACACTTGGAGGACCTAACAGCACGTGCACGCTTCACCTTTTCCTGATGTAAAGTGTTGCATCAGCACCACCACGCAGCTGTAATTAACGTAACCACGTTAGTTATGCTGATTACACACACACAGGCCAAAACGCTGCGTGTGTGTGTGTGTGAAGATATGGAGCCCATTAACTTATTGATCGTAAATAAATCCTAAAGTTTGATTGTTAATCATGAAGTTGTTTATGACATCACGCTGCTGGCTTTCATTGGAATGATTGGCGGTCGTAAATCATAAGGAGACCATCTTTAAAGAGACGACTGCTCGCGCACACACACACACATGCAGAAACACACCCACGTACACACACACACACGCCGTTAATTATTATCGACAATAATGAGAAGCAAACGACTCATTAAATCTCTCCTTGACCCGCACGCTGCAAAGCTTTTCTTTTCTATCTTTTCCTTGTCCTCGTCTGGCTAACTCCAATCCAGGAGCACTTTCAGCTGTGAATTATTAATTGGCATTTAAGATAGCCTCCAAATTCTTTCTGACCCACATCTGGAGTTTTTTTTTTTTAATTCCTTTCCATCCAAGCGTTACAGAGTGTCTGAAATGCAAATGAGGTGAAGTGTCTTCTTGACCTTCACTCTGACTCGGGCATCCCTCCCTGATGAATTCCATCTGCTCAGGTAGAATACACTCTTAAAGACAAATGCTGTGTCTGAAATNGCGCAGCTGTAATTAACGTAACCACGTTAGTTATGCTGATTACACACACACAGGCCAAAACGCTGCGTGTGTGTGTGTGTGAAGATATGGAGCCCATTAACTTATTGATCGTAAATAAATCCTAAAGTTTGATTGTTAATCATGAAGTTGTTTATGACATCACGCTGCTGGCTTTCATTGGAATGATTGGCGGTCGTAAATCATAAGGAGACCATCTTTAAAGAGACGACTGCTCGCGCACACACACACACATGCAGAAACACACCCACGTACACACACACACACGCCGTTAATTATTATCGACAATAATGAGAAGCAAACGACTCATTAAATCTCTCCTTGACCCGCACTCTGCAAAGCTTTTCTTTTCTATCTTTTCCTTGTCCTCGTCTGGCTAACTCCAATCCAGGAGCACTTTCAGCTGTGAATTATTAATTGGCATTTAAGATAGCCTCCAAATTCTTTCTGACCCACATCTGGAGTTTTTTTTTTTTAATTCCTTTCCATCCAAGCGTTACAGAGTGTCTGAAATGCAAATGAGGTGAAGTGTCTTCTTGACCTTCACTCTGACTCGGGCATCCCTCCCTGATGAATTCCATCTGCTCAGGTAGAATACACTCTTAAAGACAAATGCTGTGTCTGAAATGGAATACTTCCTCCAGGACACTCCAGTAACTATAATGTATATATTTGGATTGCTCTGGACATTTTTTTACACCAGCTTTTTCCCTCTATTGTAAAATAATTTAATTGAATTTGTTCAGAATGTTTCTGGCTTACTTTTATCCCCAAATATCCTCTTTTTCTACCCCCAACTTTAGCGTGTCCCAGGGAAAAATATTACCCTGGATTACATGCACCTGCACAATGAGCCAGTGTGCGTTTTCCTTGTGGGGACCGGCCAAAAAACTCCACATGAAGACAAATGTCCGCACAGTGAAGACATGAGCACCACCAATACGCTCAGAGGGGCCGTAATCGATACGGCTCCCTATGTGGGCTAATCAATTCCCATTCTAATCCGCTCAGTAAGGCTGTTCACACTGCCTTCTGATCATCAATAGCCTAATCAATGACATTGCTCCTTAATCCTGAATTAGCATCGATCCCATTTACGCCTGCAGACAAACGCACACACAGTCGTAAAAAGTCGACATGTAAGCGTTTAATTCCTCTTGAAGGGGCAGCGTCCTCGCTTGAAATGACTTCAGCGTGACCTCCAGTAATGACAGTGAAGCACACATTCATGAATCATGCGCTTGACGTTTGCATGTCTGCCCAGAAATTGAGAGGGGAAAAAAAGCATGCTTTTATTCATCTACTTTGTTCCAGTGGCAGGTCAGAGAGTTCGCATCAGAACCGCACATTCAGAGTGAATGTAGGAAGCAGGTCACAGGGAGAGAAGCGTTCACAGACGTTGATGTCCCCCCCCCCCTCCGGGTGCCGTGATGCATGGCAGATGTTCTGTTGGACCACAACTTGTCTAACAAACTTGCTTCCGTGTACCGAGCGGGAGGAGTCCGTGCGGACTGGAAGGACGGGCTGGCCGCGTTTGATGTGTGATTCCAGTTCATGACGGCTGTAATGGGTCTCAGCTGGTGTGTCCTCTGACATATCATCTGCTTCTGGTGCTGCGGTACTGGTGGATCTAGGCAGGTGGCGCATCTCAGCTACTTCATAGTTTTCCTAGCTTGACTTCATCACAGGGTTTGTAATGCGCTACCATAAATGAATTAAAAACGTAATTTTTGCACACAAAGAAATCCACAACACTCTCGCCGTTCGAACATCCCTCCCTCGCATTATTGCTGTGTTTTCAAAAACTGATTCATTAATAAATGATAGAAAGACAAGTTTTATGTAGGCACTTGCCGTTACTAGCTTACTTTACCTTTTTATTGCAAGGAGTCAGCCATGGCATGTCGGACATAGAGTGAAGAAAGTTATCCTCCCATTCCATGTGGAAGTGGTACAATTTTGGCTTGTTGTCTTATCCTTCTTCCCCACTTTTTGAAAGGCTAACTAGTCAGCTCAATAGCTTGTTTTTTGCAGTTGCCCAATGTGATGTAAACAAAGAATAATACAAGTGCAAAGGTAACTATAGGGTAACTATATTTATGTTTGTTTATGTTTATTATGTTATATATATATATATATATATTTATGACTATATGTTATGGTATAGTAATGGTAAAAATATTATTTGGAAATTCAATTTACAAATATTGCATCCTATTTTGTGGAAATTTACATATCGCGGTTGGATGTGGAACCAATTAACTGCGATAAACAAGCGACTAGATCATGCGCTTCAACACTGATGAAGGATAAGATTGCTTATTAGTCAACATATGCACTTCATTATGTCTCATAAGAGCATAAGAGCAGGCTCATCCGGCGATAGTGCAGTGAATAAATGTAAACCCATCACCATGGAAGTGAAAATGAACATTTTAAATGTCAACACTGGCTGCACTTTTGGTCTCAAAATGGGACCATCATGAACCATCATTGAGGAGAAAGATTGAATTGTAAAGGCTACCCAGTCGCAAGGCTGATGAGGAGGTGGTCAGTCAACAAAAACAAAAAAGGTTACTGTAGGCCAAAACACACCAAAACAACATCAGCAAAGTGTCATCTCTACACGCAGCCGTCCTCCTCGACCACCCACAGTCAAGAATCAGCTCGTCATGTTCACAGCCTCACAGACCATCAGAAATTGCAAAACTGCAGATGACAGCATACACTTCTTGAGCATGTATGCGGTTCGCAGGAATGGTCTTTCTTAGGCGCCACCTCTTAACTAGACCTCCAACCACATCACAAACCTTAAAATAACCACGTCAAAATAATTGTGACGCTAACTTGTAGTAAGGATAATAGCAGCTGTGTTGTTACCATAGTTGATGCAGACCACTACTTGAAAGTGGTCTGTCATGGTGATGGACCAGCCCACAGCATAGCATGTTTTCTTTTAGTGGCACCCCTCGTGCGCCTTTGCATCAACATGACAAGAGTGTCCATCATCATTTCATGTAATATCATAAAGGTACAACATACTGTTAATGGGCCTGGTTAGCATTTCCCACGCAAGTTTATTTCGTCTAATTGCAACACAGTGCTGTGTTTTTCTCTTCACCGCACTTTTGGATGAAACGGCAGCATATATTTCCAGGTCCACGGTGACAAGCCAACACCTGGATGGACGTCTCATCAGGAGCAGACAAAGCAGTCAGTGTTGTGTTCCTCCGGAGGCCCACTAAAAGGATTGCAGGTCAGCAGCACTAATTACACACTCCTGACACAATCTGCTGCACACCGCAGATTACTCTTATAATCCCATCGCATCAACACGAGGAAATTATTATTACACATCTTCGCGTCTGGCAGAGAGGACATGCAATGAAAGATTAAAGTCATTGTGGGGGCGGACGAGAATGAGAGAGACCGGTCAGAGAATGATAAGTTTAAAAAAAAGAAAAAAGAATGTAATGCAGGGAAGAAAATGGCAGACGTGTAACACCCCGTTCCTTCCTCCTCCCTCAGTCTGGGAGGTAACTGAAGCCAGTCTTCTCCAGACAGACTGGACTTGTGTGTTAGATTGAATCTGGTGTCCCTGGGGAGACCAACTACCTCTCCATCTCTGAATCCAGCCCTCTAGGGAGGATGAGGGGAGGAGGCGCTTTTAGGTAGCGGGGACAGGGAGGTAAGCTGGGAAAGGAAATAATAAAAAAAGAGATTGTAAAAAGTGCAGAGGGCTGCTGCAGCAAAGCCCAACAGCTCCCTCTGTTGCCACACGAGGAACGACACCTCTTCCCATTCATCCTCCTCTTCATCTTCCTCATTTGAACCTCTCACTGTCCCACGTGTGCGCGCCAGCAAGCTTGTGAGGAGCAGCAGCTGGCGCTTGATGAAATATAAATACAGCGATTACAGTGTAATAAATGAATCCCTTCATCCCTCCTCCTCCTCCTCCTCGTCCCAAACCTCGGCGAGCTACAGTACTTTCAAGTCACCCCGGTGGGCGGGGCTTGGAAGAACCACAACAAACGTGTCAGGAGATATTTGAAAGAGTCTCAGCTGCGTGCAGATTCGGGGGTTTAAAGTGCAAACCGTCGGTCAAGAAGACCACAAAGAGCAGAGTGACTGGATTTGTGTTGAAAGTACTAGGAGGTGGAGGGGGGGGTCTGTAATTACCGCAAGGTGGAGTGGGGGCTTGTCTGTCTATGGCATGGTGCAAAAGGGACACGTTACTAAAAATCCAAACCCGTAGGCACCCCCTGACAATGACCTTGAACTAGTCCAAGTGAACATCCCTAAGCTGAACATCTCTGCTAGTAGAAGAAACAACAACGTTTTGGGCCCTTTTTTGCCACCGCCTGGTCTTCAACCACTTTTGAAGCCGCACACGGAGCTCCTTCAAGTGTTTTTGGGATGCTTTTAAAAGTGGCCAAACAGGAGAAGCTGCCGCTGTCGCTCTGCGCCTGTCACACAGAACCCGATGAATGTGCTTTCACGACCAAATACATCGGCGATGTCAGGGCCGGTGTTTTGGTGTGACGTAAAAGAACCCCCCCAGGGGAAACGGCGACAATCGCTTTCAACACAACAGGGCTCGCTGTTAAACTTAACTGGACTCCTGTTTCTCCAGCGTTCCCTTCCACACAGACGCAGTCCAACCCAACATCAGAAGCAGGACAATTACCGGGTGGTCTGTGTCCCCTTCATTTCATACGGGGAGGAGTTATGTTCTTCTTTTTTCTGCTTCTCACTTGACTGACCCTTCATCTGGCGGAGTCATCTCCTCTCATCTCCTTCCAACTTAAACAGCCGGACTCATATAGCCATGGACGCAGGGAGAATTAATTAGCAAACTCAAACCCTTCAAAGTGGCCCCAAGAAGAAGAGGAACGGGGTCGTAAAGTGATGAAATACGGCCGCTTTGAACGCAAGTGGGAGAAGCAACTTTGAGAACCATGAAGGGAAAAAGAATGGCCTCTGTTGTCGCTGATTAGCAAACAGGGAGCGGGAATACACAATGAAGTGATGTCTGCAAAGCCACAACACTGCTCACCAAAATAGAAGCTTTTGTCTCACTAGAATGTCACCCGGTGATTACACACATCCCTGTTTTTAGATGTAACCGTAGGAGTTTGAAATGAAGTACTGTTTGCTGGATGGTCCCCTCAGGACTGGAAGAGGAGATGAGAAGACCAGCCCCGAATATCTCTTTCTACGCCCCTGTGTGAGCTTGCAGTTGCAAAAAGCATCTCCAGTCTGGAGGAGAATGCCCACATCCTGCATCCTTTTTGCCCACTAAGCTCACCTCTTCATCTGAAGATGCTCCGGTTTAGATCCACAAGTCCAATATGGGAGGGGGGGGGTTGCAATGAGGGGAGATATTAACACATACACTCACAGGAATCCCTCATTCCCGCTTCCACATCACAATCACGCTCAATTTGTCCCCTAATGCATCCAAACCTTCTCACAGTACTCATTCATGCGCCCACAGGGATTCGAAGTGGCAGAGCGCGCATCCCGCGGAACATTCCACATGATCCCACTGAGCCTCTGCAGGGACCAAGTCGTGAACGGAACGTGTTTGGATAGTGCCTCTTACCTCCGTGGGTCCGGGTCCGTCCACAAAAATCCTCCCAGCAAAAAATACAAAAAAAAAAAAGACAACAAAACATACCAGGCGTCACAACATCCGCAGTCCACAATAACCCCCTCCTCTCTGAAAAAATCTACTTTTCATCCACTGGAGAGTCCGAAATGAATGGTGGCTTTCTTTTTTGTGTGTTTGACGGACGGGGAGTTTTTTTTATGGAGGCTTCCGAGATGCTGGATGAGTCCAAAGAGGTGAAGGACAAGAGAGATGTCACTGGAGCATCCTTCTCTCCTCCCGGCTCAGGTCTGGAGATGCTGCCGTCAGTGAGTCCGTCCTCCTGCCGAGAGCCTCGGACGAGCTGTGAGAGAGAGACAGAACTGCGAGGGGGGGAGAGAAAAGAGAGGGAGAGGCTGCTGGAGGAGGGAGGAGGAGGAGCAGAGGGGGGTGCACACAGTAGCTCTCTATGGACATTTTTTTTTTGTGTCTTCCTTCATTCTTTATTCTCGTCCTCTGATAAGATACAAAAAAATACAGATTTATATTTCTACACGTTTTAGGTTTGCATTTCGTGTGTTCTTAACTTTTTGCTGCAGCATGAAAAAAGCCATCAGCAGGGATTCAACAGTTGCTCGTCTAGTCTGATTGGCCGCAAGCAAGCGGCCAATCGCACCAATGCACTCCGTGAGTGGGTGGAGCTTCTGCAGGACACCCTTCTGCCCCCAAACTGCTGATTGGCTGGGGATGAGGCGAGCGTTTCAAATATCTCCAAAGGGGGTGACACATGACACTGTTGCTGATGCCTTTCTGTTAGACTACTTTAAGGATTACTTTTCTTTTCAAGATTCTTTTGGTAGCCATGAGATGAAACGTGCACTTTGTGTGTCTTGGAATCCTACTAGAACACATCCATTGCTTCCATGCCTTTTTATGCCGCTTATCCTCACTTGAGTCGTATGCTGGAGCCTATCCCAGCTGGCTTCAGGTGAGAGGCGGGGTACAACCGGAACTTGTTGGCAGCCAATCGCAGGGCACATAAAAACAAAAAAATCCATCCACACTATTTAGAGTCTCCAATTGACCTAACATGCATGTTTTTGGAATGTGGGAGGAAATCGGAGTACGCAGAAAAAACCTACCCACGCACGGCGAGCACGCGCAAACGTCACACAGAGATGCCCAGCGGAGGTTCAAACCCAGATTTTCCAGATCCCCTGGCTGTGTGGCCGTTCATTTCTTGTCTGAATGTGAAGATTGTTGAAACAAGTCACATTCACGTCTGATCGGCAAAATATTTTTTTAATAATGGGATAATCCGCTCATTTTTGCTTTTTATCTGAAAGTAGTTTGTTTCTTCTGAATTTCATAGTGTGTAAACATGTGATAATAATGCATAAAATGTACAAGTACAATGTACCGTTGCAAGACGGCGGCGCCCTGTGTGGCTACAGAAGCACTAACTTCTACTGTAATCGTTCTGCAAATCAAGCCTCAAAAGTTGTTCTGATGTGAACATAAGTTAATATATGATCATAAACTGATCAAGCAGTGTGCATTGTGTTGACTCGGCATTGGAGAAACGCCTTCTCTTACTGCTGGAACGATGTAGCGGCCAATGGAGCAGTGAAGCCACGTACCAACGCCTACCGTTTTAGAGGGAAAAGGAGACGACCCACAACATATTGGAGCATGGGACTAGACTGATAATAAGGCTAGAGGCTAGCTCGTGGCTCTGATTCCATTTGTTCTATCATCTTTCATCATCATTCATCAGTGGTGAGTACCTGTGTGTTACACAAGTGTGAGAAAAATCGAGGGTTTTAGCCTGGATTGTGCTTCTTCTTCTTCGTTCTGTGCGAGTTGAATCTAATGTGTACATAACAGTCACGTTTATGGCAAATAGCTAGCAGGAGGGTTTGGAGGGAGAGGAGCGAGCCAGCGTAGCGTACGCTGGCGCCCCGCTGCAACATTAGGGACACACATGCATGTCATTTATAGTTTTGCCTGAAACACAAAATTATTTTCATGCAGTTTTGGCCACCAGTTAAAGTGCATGCTTTTCCAGGGGCATTGATGGTGTGTTTCTAAACTGTACGTAGAGTACAGTATATGTCATAGGGTTGCCAACCAGCCCTTGAAAAACAGAATTGTCTCGTTACAAATAAAAGTCTGCGTTGCGTATTGAGCTGACACACTCTGTCCCTTATTACTGTGAGAATCAAAACTTTGTAATCTGTAAAATGTGGAGTCTATTGATGACAGCTTGTCACAAGCTAAGCCAATCGATGCCAGCGTGTCTGATCGCTCGCCTATCAATCTCACTGCCGCTCGCCCTTTCTGGCGTCTTTGTTGACACACTCTCCCTGGCTGTCACTCTTGACTGACTCTTGAAAGACCCTAATGATGAATGATACAATTGGACTTTGTTTTCCATCGCCCGGACGCGGGTCACCGGAGCCCCCCTCTGGAGCCAGGCCCGGAGCCGGGGCACGATGGCGAGCGTCTGGTGGCCGGGCCTGCACCCATGGGGCCCGGTCGGGCACAGCCCGAAAAGGTAACGTGGGTCCCCCCTCCCATGAGCTCACCACTCGTGGGAGGGGCCAAAGGGGTAGGGTGCGAAGAGAGCTGGGTAGCGGCCTGAGGCAGGGGCCTTGGCGGTCCGATCCTCGGCTACAGAAGCTAGTTGTCGGTACATGGAATGTCACCTCTCTGGCGGGGAAAGGAGCCTGAGCTGGTGCGTGAGGTGGAGAAATTTCGGCTAGATATAGTCGGACTCACCTCAACGCACGACAAGGGCTCTGGAACCAGTCCTCTCGAGAGGGGCTGGACTTCATTCCACTCTGGTGTTGCCAGCAATGAGAGGCGAGGAGCAGGGGTGGCAATTCTTGTTGCCCCCCGGCTCCAAGCCTGCACGTTGGAGTTTAACCCGGTAAATGAGAGGGTAGTTTCCGCCTTCGGGTGGGGGGCCGGGTCCTGACGGTATTTCAGAATACCCGCCCTTTTTGGAGTCCTTAGAGGAAATACTAGAGAGTGCTCCCTCGGGGGATTCCCTTGTTCTGTTGGGTGACTTCAACGCTCATGTTGGCAACGACAGTAAGACCTGGGGAGGTGTGATTGGGAGGAACGCCCCCCCCCCCCTGATCTTAACCCGAGCAGTGTCTTGTTCTGTGCTCGTCACGGATTGTCTATAACGAACACCATGTTCAAGCATAAGGGTGTCCACAAGTGCACTTGGCACCAGGACATCCTGGGCCGCAGTTCGATGATTGACTTTGTGGTTGTGTTGTCGGACTTGCGACCACATGTTTTGGACACTCGGGTGAGGAGAGGGGCGGAGCTGTCAACTGATCACCACCTGGTGGTGAGTTGGTTCCGATGGTGGGGGAAGATGCCGGTCAGACCTGGCAGACCCAAACGCATTGTGAGGGTCTGCTGGGAACGCCTGGCAGAGTCCCCTGTCAGAAGGAGTTTCAACTCCCACCTGCGGGAGAGCTTTGACCATGTTCCGAGGGAGGCAGCGGACATTGAATCCGAGTGGGCGATGTTTCGTGCCTCCATTGTCGATGCGGCCGATCGGAGCTGTGGCCGTAAGGTGGTCGGTGCCTGTCGTGGCGGTAATCCCAGAACTCGTTGGTGGACACCAGTGGTGAGGGATGCCGTCAAGCTGAAGAAAGAGTCCTATCAGGCCGTCTTGGCCCATGGGACTCTGGAGGCAGCTGACAGGTACCGGAAGGCCAAGCGGTCTGCAGCTCTGGCGGTCGCTGAGGCAAAAACCCGGACATGGGAGGAGTTCGGAGAGGCCATGGAAAACGACTTCCGGATGGCTTCAAAGAGATTCTGGACCACCATCCACCGTCTCCGGCGGGGGAAGCAGTGCACAGTCAACACCGTGTATGGTGGGGACAGTGTGCTGCTGAACTCGACCCGAGATGTTGTGGACCGTTGGAGTGAATACTTTGAAGACCTCCTCAATCCCACCGACACGCCTTCCAACATGCAAGCAGTGCCTGGGGACTCTGAGTCGGGTTCGCCTATCTCTGGGGCTGAGGTCACCGAGGTGGTCAAAAAGCTCCTTGGTGGCAAGGCCCCGGGGGTGGATGAGATCCACCCGGAGTTCCTTAAGGCCCTGGATGCTGTGGGCGTGTCTTGGTTGACACGACTCTGCAGCTATGCGTGGACGTCGGGGTCGGTGCCCCTGGACTGGCAGACCGGGGTGGTGGTCCCGCTTTTCAAGAAGGGGGAACGGAGGGTGTGTTCTACCTACCCTGGGATCACACTCCTCAGCCTCCCCGGTAAGGTCTATTCAGGGGTTCTGGAGAGGAGGATCCGCCGGATAGTCGGATCTCGGATTCAGGAGGAGCAGTGTGGTTTTCGTCCTGGCCTTGGAACTGTGGACCAGCTCTATACTCTCGGCAGGGTCCTTGAGGGTGCATGGGAGTTTGGATGGAGTGCCATCTCCTAGTCGGGAATAGGTCCTGCCTCAAGTGGAGGAGTTTAAGTACCTTGGGGTCTTGTTCACGAGTGAAGGAAGGATGGAACGCGAGATGGACAGGCGAATTGGTGCGGCGTCTGCAGTGATGCGGACTCTGCACCGATCTGTCGTGCTGAAAAGAGAGCTGAGCCAAAAGGCAAAGCTCTCGATTTACCGTTCGAGCTACGTTCCTACCCTCACCTATAGTCATGAGTTTTGGGTAGTGACCGAAAGGACAAGATCGCGGGTACAAGTGACCTAAATGTGTTTTCTCCGCAGGGTGGCTGGGCTCTCCCTTAGAGATAGGGTGAGAAGCACTGTCATCCGAGAGAAACTCAGAGTAGAACCGCTGCTCCTCCGCATTGAGAGGAGTCAGATGAGGTGGTTCGGGCATCTGGTTAGGATGCCTCCCGAACGCCTTCCTGGGGAGGTGTTCAGGGCACGTCCAACTGGTAGGAGGCCTCAGGGAAGACCCAGGACACGTTGGAGAGACTGTGTCTCTCAGCTGGCCTGGGAACGCCTCCGCATCTGCTGGGAAGAGCTAGACGAAGTGGCCGGGGAGAGGGACCTCTGGGCTTCCCTGCTTAGGTTGCTGCCCCCGCAACCCGACCTCGGATAAGCGGAAGAAAATGGATGGATGGGCTTGTTATTGGCAAGTTAGTTTAAAATGAAGGCATATAATAGCTGCTGCTCTCTGGCTGCACTTAATGGCAAGATACATACTTCTCAGATGTTTGCAAGTACCGGTAATCAATATACTGGCTAAAAACTTGCAAATCATCAAAAAAAGTCCTACATTTTGGCCTGAACGTTAAGAACATTGCAAATTTCCCTGAATAAACTACCTGCCATCTTTGTTCTCCATTCCTGAACGGACATCCAACATCATCAAGAATACGGGAACTTTGTTAAAAGTCAGGCTTGTGTGCCAAAATGTCGGAATGAGACAGAATGTTATTTATAAGATTTGCCATCACACGAAACTCAAAGCTCCTTCGTGTTTTTTTTATTTCTGCTCAGCTTTGTGTTGTTGTGTAACGTTATAATAAAGTTATAATCATGAGGATGAGGAGAAATACACATCTTCATTCTCACCATGACATCCAGCCGGCCTTTTCTTACTTTGGATGCCAAATGACATAATTAGATTAAAAAAGAGGCCATGTTGTCAGATATCATTAGGTGGGTGCTTAAACAACACGGCGGCCATTTTTGCATTATGTCTTCTTTTTCAAGCGTGTCAGATGCTGGCGGGTGCTTCACTTGAGTTTATTTCTATGCCACGTGATTAATGTAGCACCATATTTATTCGGTTTGTCCAGAAATTACACCAAACTTAAAACCCTAGGAAGAAGAATAGAAGACTCAAGGACTTGTTAATACATCACAGGATGCTATAGAAATCCCAAAAATTCACACAAATAAGCCCCCTAGTGGCACAGCGTATTAACTTACAGGCAATTGTTTTTGGGTTTTGTGCTGTATCAAAAGAAAAAGAACTAATTACTTGCACGCGGCACGTAATCGTGCATCGTTACACTGAGGCAGGACGTCATACTTGATGTTTTTCGTTAACTTATTTCCCTTCATTAGGTCGCCCAAGTGTGAGACTGACTTCACAAGACGCTGCAATCATCATCAAGGATAAAGATGGTATGTGAAATGTGGTAATTTAACAGCGTAGCGGTCTCATTCTTCACGCCTCCTCCTCCCGATGAGGCTGTTTTTCCCTCCTTTGCAACGCCCTTTCCAATGTGCAAGACAACCACAGAGATGAAAGTAGCGGCCTCTATTTTATTACATTTGTGTTTCATTTGTGTTCATCTTTTTTTCTTACTCTATTTGATGTGTTTTGTGTACATTTAGGTTAAAGTTCCGGCTCACACTAAAGCAGGTAGACCGAGGACCATCTGTATTGTTACACTCCACCACAACGTTGCATTTCTGTCCACAAACTTAACTTTTTGTGCCGACAAAATCCTGTTTATTTTGGTGAGAGTAAAATGAAATTATAGCTCACTTATTTTAAAAAGAGCTCCATACTTGGTTCTTAGAGTTGAAATCTATTGAGACAGCGCTAGCAATTGTAATAAAGCAGTTATAAACGGAGCCGCAATGATATCCTTTCTTGGCATATCCATTTTGCTCCTTCACCACAAAGAGCTTTTTTGCAAAGATGTCATATCAGGAAAATGTAAGCAATAGTTATTATGAAACAAACCAATGTGAACTTTCTCGCTGGTCTCATCAAGTATTCAGCAATTCAGAAAAGTCAGCAGTCAAGCGACAGGCAACGCAAGCATCACTAAGGCGACAAAATCCTTATTTTTTGTTGTGAGCATTTATGCCTTGAAAATCCTGTGATGAGTCTCACTAGAAGTCAACGTGTTTGTGATTGGCGTACAACAGGAATGTGGAACATGTGCATTCGCAGCAAGAAATGTCATGTTTGCCAAGAGGAGTCACTCAACGCCGTCACATGAGGACACACAAGCTGAAGTCAATAATTAGAACATAAGAAGATGTCATCTGTCCTCATCATTGTATGAGAATACTGAGAGTCAAGCAAAGACACTCATGCCATTGTACATACTGTATGTCATACTTGATTCCATGTTCTAATGGCAAGTGACATCACCGCAATTCCTTAATGGATTCAAACAGATGCAAGCTCAAAACGGGTTCATCAGTCGTTGCTGTTTAGGCATTACTTTGCTTATCCTAATCAGACAGGTTCATTTTTTCGTTAGTCATAAGTCGAAGTGGAAGGGGTAGGACGAAATAAGCACTGCTTCTTGCATGAAGTGCCCCGTGGTGGCAGTGGGATTATGCTAATGGCGGGTGTATGTTATGGACAATGACACTCCCCTGCAACAGCTCCACATAGCCGGCCACCGTTTGACGCCCCTGCACATCCGGAAGCTGCATTGTCTCAGTGAAGGAACATTTTTTTGGGTCTACCACTTTACTTTTTTGTTCCATAACCCTGAGAATATTTTAAGACGTTTAAAAAGACTTTCTTATTGTGTCCAACCTGGTGCTGCGAGAGGCCTTGCAGCTCAATGAGAGAGAGAACTGCTTCGCCATTGCCATGAAAAAATCATGACAGCGTGAATACCTGACAGAAAATGGAATTGAATCCACACTTTTGCTAAGGTTTTGACCTTTAAAGGCTGTGGTCTTCAATTTTTGATCAGCCTATTTCACTGTAATGTTTGTTTACAATCAATTGCTTACTGAGTTTTTTTTCCCCCATTTCTTCTTGGTACATTTTGAAGCTCTACTTAGAACCTTTTAAAGATCAAACGATGCAAAATGTAAATCCCTGTCATTTTTAAACTGGACTTCAAATTTGATCAGGAGTGCATGTTGTTGGGCTTGAACTACTAGATCACGATCTACAGTATATTCTGCTTTGAAGGAATCAGTGCAAAAAGAACAGGTAGTAGCAGTAAGTTGTTTTTTCCGAACGTTTCCATTCCGTGTTATGCTTGTTTTAAATCCTGTTTGAAGAACGCCTTCAAATTTGTCCTTTTAGTTCTCTTTCATAAACAGTGCAGATGGAGACAATCTTCTTTGCGCCGCTCGCTCGCGCTCAGCAACAATTTTCTGCTCCAACCTCTGGCTCTGTGATGTGGAATTTGGCTAATGGCTTTTAAACAAAAACACACATGCATACTATGTGTTTTGGCGGCCGCGTGTTGCTGGTGTGTGCTGGAGGCCACCCCGGTGATTACATGGGGATTACGCAGTGGCCTTTTAAGGGCCATCTTGTTTGTTTTAGTTTGAGCTTGGGGGATAGCAGGGGTTTTCAGGGGATCAAAGTAGTGGCCTATACGTTTTAATTTACTCCTCTTCTATTCCCTCCCTTTGTTCACCTTCTTTTTTAAGTATAGACTGTCTCTTCTTCTTGTCGTCTTTATCCTCCCTGCTGTGTTCACTTAATGGAGGGCAGCAGTGACCAATCAGCAGGCTGGGATTATCACAAAGTCTGCAGTAATTGAATTTGAGCTGTCGGCACGGTAACTGAGCAGGGGGCTATTGGGAGGGGCGTCTTAAAGGGATGGTGGGCACCGTCTTCATACGTGGCTGTGCAAGTATTCAGCCATCTTGCCGTGCTATGACTCCACAAATAGCCTTCTTAAAACTTGTAATGCATGCCTTCTGAAGATAATAATGCAGCTGCGGACGTGTGATTATTAGTCAGCTATGTCAACTGTAGCTGTAGAACTGACCGCAATCTCAAGTGCAACACAGTGGTTTGTTATATCCACATTGTGTTCTGATTTAGTGCGTACAGCAGAAACCGCATCAGAGCTCATTTGAGCTGATGTGGAAATGGCTTGGAATGAAATTCAATAGGATTACCACAGATGCATCTTTAGTGGGGACACTACGGTCTCTCAAATCGAATATCACAGCAGTTTTGTCAGTTTGTTATTTCATAGTGACTGATAGACAATCATCTAGATACGTTTGGCTAATGTTGGCCTTAAAGACAACTTGCTACCATTACAAAGGGATAGCTGTTATTGGCTTTTTTGCCGATGTTGATATTGTCCAACTCTTAAGTTACGATTTAGATATCAACTGATACTGATATGTTAACATCACTTTGTTGTGGTTTAACATATATCTGTTGTGAAGCTAATGGATACATTATCAGCAGGTAGCCTCTCGACGTGGCTGTAAACTACATTGTCAAACACCGAAGAAACACTTGAACTCCACAAGTCATGGATGGGCGGGTTATCCAGTGCACTCCTTGATTTTCCAATTGATGGCTGAGGGAAAAAGTCTTGGTTCTGCCTCGCATAACCGACGCTTTGGAGTAATTGCAAATTGGCAGTATGAAATCAGAAGGAGAAACCACAGAGATAACATTAGTCAGGTACAGACCAAAGTTTGGTGAGTTTATCATTTGCATGTTGGGAAATACGAGAGCCTATAGGCCTGTATCCAGTATTTTTTTAAAACAGTTTTCATTATAGGGAAAAAACAACAACACCGATATTACATTGTTATGCCAATATCAGGCCAATAATATTGGTTGGCCAACATTATCGGACATCCTTAACATTTCCCAATTCAAGTGTGTCTACAGTATGTACCACTACTTGAAATATAACCTACAGTCAAAGGAGCAGATAGTACCAAATCCAAAACATAACACTCACTTACGGCCAATAAGCGACAATAATTTTAAAATAGCCAGAAAAGAAGACTAGCGAGCAACAACCTTAGTGGCACATTACGTGGTCCCAGTGAGCGCTCATGTCAATCAGTCAAAATAAAAAGAGAAAATACCCCATAATAGTCATGCTTTGCATGTTGTAATACCAGCCACTGTGAGTTAAGCATGCATGGTGGTGTGACATCACAGCAGTGAGGGAATGGAGTGAGGTTACCCAGACTGGTAGCCTCCTAATAACTTGTCCCTAAACTGCTTTTGCACGCCTCGACATCAGTCAGTAATTTCACAGAATTATGGCAGTAATATTATTTCTCTCATTTCCTGCCATGAGAATGGTAATTCACTAACAAGTAATTGTGTTTACCCCAAGCACTGATGAAGAAAATCAGCTCATGTGTTTCCTTCAATGCCAAAAATGAATTATTATGACAGTGGGAGAAGTCATTCCTATAAAAAGGATCGTAAGGAACGGTAAGTCAATGCTCAGTACCAATATATCAATAGTAAGCAAGGCCAAGCGTTGTAATTGAGCAAATTATTGATGTTTGCCACTCGTTAGCATATTAGGATATCGGTGCACGACTGAAGAGTAATTCATATTTAAGGATTAGAATGCAGGCAGCTTTCTGTGTGCATGTGATTTGTAGTATGTTTGATACTTTATTAAATCAGCTTAAATGTTCGGCAAACACCAAATCACACACACTTTCCTTCAGGCTTGCTCTTCGCGTCCTCTCATCCGGTTTGTCTGCACTAATCGCAGTCGTAAAGCGCAGCGATGAAAAGGTCGAAGCAAAGTTTGAACAGAAACAGAGCAGGCGGTAAATAGAAGGAAAAAAAGTCAAGCAGGGATGTAAATAAAGCCGTCTGGTGGTAGGGCGGGCAAAACGGTGTCACAATGAGATCAAGAGAATGAGTGAGGCAAATGAGCGAAGACGGGAAAAATAAAGCGAGACGTAGAAAGAGAACACAGAGCGGCTTTGTGTGCGAGTTAGCGGCGAGGAGCGGCGCTGCATAGCAATCACTTTAATCAGACGCACTACGCTGAACATTAGCTGGACTCATTTCATCAGAGCCCAAACTGTGTGCATTAGCCGGGCCTTTATGCAACAGTGTGCAAAACAAAGGGGCTGGGAATGCAAGCATGCACTGCAAGGAGCCCCTCTGGCAAAAAAAGGACAAAACAGAAAGAGGAAGGTGATGTTTGCAGGCAGTGCACTTGATTTGTGAGGGCACTCCAGACTGGCTTTGGAATTTTTAAGACAAGTACAGAACTTGGTGTTCAGCACAGACCGTCCCCAAAGCATTAAAAATGTTCACTATCTAGCTACTTCCTGTTTCAAGGTGGCTCATGAAAGATGGATGGTTTAATTTTGATACTGAGGGCAATGATTACCTCTTCCATTCACACCAAATTTGAGAACGATATCAATGATGCAATCCACCTCCATCCATCCATCCATTTTATTCCGCTTATCCGAGGTAAGGTCGCGGGGGCAGCAGCCTAAGCAGGGAAGCCCAGACGTAAATTGAGAGCTTTGCCTTTCAGCTCAGCTCTCTCTTTACCACGACAGACCGGTGCAGAGTCCGCATCATTGCAGACACTTCACCAATCCGCCTGTCCATCTCATGTTCCATCCTTCCCTCAGTTGTGAACAAGACCTCGAGGTATTTAAACTCCTCCACTTGAGAGGGGAAATGACACTCCGTCCTTTTCCGGGCAAGAACCATGGACTCAGATTTGGAGGTGCTGATTCTCATCCCAGCCGCTTCACACTCAGCTGCTAACCGATCCAGTGAGAGTTGAAGGTCACTGCTCGATGAAGCCAGCAGGACCCCATCATTTGCAAAAAGCAGAGATCGAATCCTGTGGCCACCAAACTGAAACCCCTCAATGCCCTGGCTGCGCCTATAAATTACGTCCATGACAGTAATGGACAGAATCGGTGACAAAGGGCAGCCCTGGCAGAGTCTAACTCTCACTGGAAACGGGTCCGACTTATTGCCGGCAATGCAAACCAAACTCTGACACCGGTCATACAGGGAGCAAACCGCCTGGATTAGGTGGTCCAATACCCCATATTCCTGGAGCACTCCCTGCAGTATTCCCCGAGGAACACGGTCAAATGCCTTCTCCAAGTCCACAAAACACATGTAGACTGGTTGGGCAAACTCCCATGCACCGTCAAGGACCCTGCTGAGAGTATTGAGCTGGTCCACAGTTCCACGACCAGGACGGAAACCACACTGCTCCGACTATCCGGCGGATCCTCCTCTCCAGAACCCCTGAATAGACCTTACCGGGAAGGCTGAAGAGTGTGATCCGACGATAGTTAGAACACATTCTCTGGTCCCCCTTTTTGAAAGGTGAGACCACCACCCCGGTCTGCCAGTCCAGAGACACCGACCCCGATGTCCACATGATGCTGCAGAGTCGTGTCAACCAAGACACGCCCACAGCATCCAGGTCCTTAAGGAACTCCGGGCGGATCTCATCCACCCCTGGGGCTTTGCCACCAAGGAGCTTTTTGACCACCTTGGTAACCTCAGCCCCTGAGATAGGGGAACCCGCCTCAGAGTCCCCGGGCACTGCTTCCATGTTGGAAGACGTGTCGGTGGGATTGAGGAGGTCTTCAAAGTATTCCCTCCACAGGTCCACAACATCTCGAGTCGAGGTCAGCAGCACACCGTCCCCAAATACACGGTGTTGACTGTGCACTGCTTCCCCCTTCTGAGACGGCGTATGGTGGAGAAGAATCTCTTTGAAGCCATCTGGAAGTCGTTTTCCATGGCCTCTCTGAACTCCTCCCATGTCCGAGTTTTTGCCTCAGTGACTGCCAGAGCCGCAGACCGCTTGGCCTGCCGGTACCTGTCAGCTGCCTCAAGAGTCCCATGGGCCAAAACGGCTTGACAGGACTCTTTCTTCAGCTTTACGGCATCCCTCACCACTGGTGTCCAGCAACGGGTTCTGGGATTACCGCCACGACAGGCACCGACCACCTTACGACCACAGCTCCGATCAGCTGCATCGACATTAACGGCACAAAACATCGCCCACTCGGACTCAATGTCTGCTGCCTTCTTCGGAACATGGTCAAAGCTCTCCCACAGGTGGGAGTTCAAACCCCTTCTGACAGGGGACTCTGCCAGACGTTCTCAGCAGACCCTCACAATGCGTTTGGGTATGCCAGGTCTGACCGGCATCTTCCCCCACCATCGGAACCAACTCACCACCAGGTGGTGATCAGTTGACAGGTCCGCCCCTCTCTTCACCCGAGTGTCCAAAACATGTGGCCGCAAGTCCGACGACACAACCACAAAGTCAATCATCAAACTGCGGCCCATGGTGTCCTGGTGCCAAGTGCACATGTGGACACCCTTATGCTTGAACATAGTGTTCGTTATAGACAATCCGTGATGAGCACAGAAGTCCAATAACAACACCGCTCGGGTTAAGATCAGGGGGGGCGTTCCTCCCAATCACACCTCTCCAGGTCTCACTGTCACAGCCAACATGAGCGTCGAAGTCACCCAGTAGAACAAAGGAATCCCCCGGGGGAGCACTCTCTAGTACAACTTCTAAGGACCCTAAAAAGGGCGGGTATTCTGAACTGATGTTTGGTGCATAAGCACAAACAACAGTCAGGATCTGTCCCCTCACCCGAAGGCGTAGGGAAACTACCCTCTCGCTTACCAGGTTAAACTCCAACGTGCAGGCTTGGAGCTGGGGGGCAACAAGAATTGCCACCACTGCCCGTCGCAACTAGCTTCTGTAGCCGAGGATCGGACCGTCAAGGCCTCCGCCTCCGGCCGCCACCCAGCTCACTTAGCACCCAACCCCTTTGGCCCCTCCTACGAGTGGTGAGCTCATGGGAGCGGGAACCCACGTTATCTTTTCAGGCTGTGCCCGACCGGGCCCCATGGGTGCAGGCCCGTCCACCAGACACTCGCCTTTGTGCCCCACCTCCAGGCCTGGCTTCAGAGGGGGACCCCGGTGACCCGCATGCAGGCGAGGGAAAACGAAGTCCAATGTTTTTAATCATCATCAAGGTCCACCTATTCATCCAAAAACCTTTTCCAGATAAACACATTATTTTTAAACTGTTTTTTAACTTTTAATTTGAATAGAACATGGTCTGATGGCACTGTCAGCACGGGCAGTGAATCCAGCAGAGGATAATTCTTTCAATATTTTCAAGCACAAAGATGCTTTGACAAGACATGTTGTTATGAACCTGCACAATATCTGCATACTGTATGTCTGTAATAGTTTCTTAACGTGTAAAACTGAATTTAAAATGTGTTCATTAACTGCGAGAAGCATATTTTAGGGTATCACAAATGTATCACAAATGGGCATTTTTGGGAATTTTTATGGGCTGCTTCTGTTATTCAAATAGCAGGGATGCATACATCCATCCGTTTTTTTCCGCTTATTTGAGATTGGCAGGAGCCTGAGCCAGGACTCACAAGCTTCCGTCTCCCCAGCCATTTCTTTCCCAGGCTAGTTGAGAGAAAAAGTCTCTCCGACGTGTCCCGAGGCCTTCTAGCGGTCGGATGTGCCCGGAACACCTTCCCAGGGAGGTGTCCGGGAGGTATCCTAACCAGATGCCCGAGCCACCTCATCTGGGTCCTCTCAATGTAAGGAGCAGTAGTTCTACTCCAGGTCTCCCCCAAATGACAGTGCTTCTCACCCTATCTCTAAGGGAGAGCCCAGCCACTCTGTGGATGAAACTCATTTCGGCCGCTTGTACCTGCAATCTTGTCTTTCGGTCACTGCACAAAGCTCATGACCATAAGCGAGGGTAGGAACGTAGATCGACTGGTAAATTGTGAGCTTTGGCTTTTGGCTCAGCTCCATCTTCACAACAACAAACTGATCCAGAGTGTGCGTCACTGCAGACACCGCACCAATCCGCCTGTCCATTTCACGTTCCATCCTTCCCTCACTCGTGAACAAGACCATGTGGTACTTGGGGCAGGATTTCCTCTCCAGAGATGGTAATCCACTCTTTTCCGGGTGAGAACCATGGACTCTGACTTGGAGGTGCTGATTCTCATCTAGCAGGGAATTAGTGAAACAGTAATATACTGTATGCAACATTTGTGTCAGTATAAACTTTGCAGTTATGAAAACAACATCATCTATATTATATACTGTTGAGCATAATAAATACCCTTATCAATAAAAAATCTAATAGTTTTTGTGCACAGAACACAGGTCGCAGTGTGTTTAAATCACGTTTAATGTTATTGAACTGAAGTGATGCATTGTGCATATACATAAATAAAATTGTGGTCATCCATGACGGTACATTAACAGTTATGGCCTTTTTTTGCTGGTAGCCTGGGGGCAAATCACAATTTTTACAGCTTTTAGTGAGGTGGCCATTTGGACTTGAGAAAATATTACTCTTTGCCTTATGAAGTGGCATAATTTGTGTATTTTTCGGATAAATTATAATTATAAATACCCCATTCAAAAATACTCATGAAAGCAAAAGGTTGTTAAATATCTTTTGCAAAGTTTGGTGGTAGGTTTTTGCGTGATCCTGCTATCAACAAGGGGAAAAACAAATCTTTCTGATAGAAAAACTATTCTCTAGCGCACACACACACACACACACACACCAATTTCATAGTTTTTTTTGCCGCCGTCTGGCCATCACATTCACAGACACAACATGCCCTTTGCCGCTTTCTGCCTTCATTCATTCCAATTAGGTCGTATTGACGATAGCTAGCTCTGAGTGGTATTTTTTATGTTTGTTATGTTCTCTTCATCCAGCAGCACACTTTTCTTCATAGTAAAAGTGTTTTCACGCTGTCGCTGTTGAGCTTGAGAAATCGTGTGCCGAGTCCAATTAAGTAGTGGCAGTCAATGGTGCACTGCTGTGTTTCCTTACAGGCTGCTGTTCAGTTTACTCGCCTCACTTTCTCCTCAATTGTTCCATTACGTGAACAAAGCTCTCTGCGGGAGAGACCACTTTTTATTTTATTTTTTTTATTTTATAACTCTCGCCTGCAGGTGTACAAATGATTCTAAGCCAAACGCCTGACTCGTGCGGAAGGAGCCGAGCCCTGCTGACGCTGCTCAGCTCTGCGGTACTTTGAAGCGGTCAAAGGATGTTTTTATCCCTTTCGCATTCTTTATTTTGGATACACCTCGTGTGGACTGTTTTTAGGGTGAAAAATGACAGTCAATAAACCGGTTTAGTCTTTAGGTGACTACGCCTGCTGTTTATTTAGTGCTAAAGGTAAAGCAACTCTTGAGATGTGGGAGTCACTCCGTTGGCTTTTGATGTGAAATGCAGTTGCAGTATGAAGACCTCCTGCAGCATTGCTTCATGCTGACCAGTCACCGGAGGACTTTAACCAGTTGTAGACCAGCAAGGTGGCAATAGTCAAAATGTATCATAGTATGAGTGCTAATAGTGTAGATCTGTGGTTCACAAGCTTTTTACAGTGGCATACCCTTTCAGACATTTGACCTGAAGCCATGTACCCCCTACCCCTACACACTTAAAAACATGCACCCTCTCATTCTATCCATCCATCCATCCATTTTCTATGCCGCTTATCCTCATTAGGGTCACGGGGATGCTGGAGCCCATCCCAGCTGACTTTGGGCGAGAGGCGGGGCACACCCAGGACTGGTCGCCAAGTCAATCGCAGGGCACATATAGACAAACAACCAATCACACTCACATTCATACCGATGGACAATTTAGAGTCGCCAATTAACCTAACATGCAGGTTTTTGGAATGTGGGAGGAAACCGGAGTACCCGGAGAAAACCCACACACGCACGGGGTGAACATGCAAACTCCACACAGAGATGCCCAACGGAGATCCGAAACCTGGATCTCCTGACTGTGAGGCCAATGTGCTACCCACTCATCCACCGTGCAGCCTTGAACATTATTAATTGGTTAATTAATTTTATAGTAATAGCAGGTCAAAAATGTTTATTTTGCATGGGCACATTTTGCTAAGTTTGACATGAGCACTGATAAATAGATGAGTGATCATCCTACATCTCTTATTCAGTGGAATCCCAAATTTGTATCATTATTTGTGTTTACGTTATTTTTAGAATGTGTTCTGGGCCAATAATTATACACACATAATGCCTCCGGGCCACACTTCGGGCACCCCCGGTTAAGGGTATATTTTTACAATATATCAATTCTGTTATTACGTGATGATTTTCTGAAAATTCTCAGCCATGTAGACGTACCATAGAAAGTGAAAGAGTCAAAATGACTGCCGCGCGTATTTACTGATGGCTTTTTAGGCGTCAAGTCGTCCGTGCAAGTTAGTATTTATGACGGCCGCCATAACAACCAGCTCAAGGACAAAGAGACGCGGGGCTATGATCTCGATGCTTCAATTAGCTCACAGGCAATCAATGAATGTGAGGCTGAGTCGTCAGCTGTCGCATCCCCGCAGGTCTCAGCGGGATCACTAGAGGAGGTGTATTTTGGTTTGACGGGGGGGGGAAGCAGGGTTCACCTGGGGGGGTGTAGGGTAAACTGTTTTGTCGAGATGTCTAATCCCTTTGAAAACAAGCACAGGTAATTAAAGATGTAATTACATTTTGCTGGCAAACATTTACATGATGTTGTTTCTGTAGCAACCATTACACGTGTGGCGTATTAAACACACTGACAACAAGTGTAGTGTGTTAAAGGGGTCCTATCCTGTGCCTTTCAGAGGCTTATGGAATCATATTGGATCCCAGAGAGGTACTTTAGTAAGTCTCCTTACTCAAGTCATGTATTGAATTTGGTGAGTCTTCTTCTCCTCTTGGCCAAAACACTCCACTTTGTTGCAGTTGGTCAGGGATCAATAGTTGACTCCGCCTCCTACCATTTCTGTGACGTTGCAAGAGCAGAGGTGCAGTGACTTATCGCCCCGTCATTAGCGCCCCGAAAACAAAAAAAACATCTTTGTATTGTTGCCTTACTCCGGTTTAGTTACACTATTCTTCCATTCCACGAAAAAATTGGCAAATTTGTACTGAGCAGCGGTTGTCAATTTGTCACACATTGACTTCCTGAAGTTGCAACATGAGGCATTCAAGGGCTCTTGTGGAAATGTATTGATGTTCTCGTACCAACCGTTTACAAGATTTAGGAGTGACAGAAAAATGAAACCAGAGATAACTTTAAAAAAACACACCAGCCTCATGGTTTGGCACATCCACATTATGTTGAACAAGAGTACAATAATCCCTGGTTTATTCTGACCCGACTGTAATAAGTGAATGTTTACAAAGTACGAGACCTCATTTAAAGATTGAATATTTTGGTACTTATAGCATAGAAAATCTTTTTATGACCTAAATAAGGCTTTTAACATTAGAGCCCTCTAGGCATGTAATAACACCCCTATAGCCACCTTTTACACTTGTATTAATGACTATAGTAGACTTAATAACAGTAAATGAGCCAGTTACACTTGTGTGTGCGTTGCTATAAATATTGTTCCTAGTGCGGAAAAGTGAGTGGCAGACGGGGTTCAGTGTTGAGTTTCATCTTGTCACGGATTAGGACAGTAACAGTAGCCTGTTTTTATGAAAGGACTGTTGTGCCTGTTCCGCACGGTGGCCGAGTGGTTAGCACATTGGCCACACAGTCAGGAGATCTTGAAGACCTGGGTTCAAATCTCCGTTGGGCATCTCTGTGTGGAGTTTGCATGTTCTCCCCGTGCGTGTGTGGGTTTTCTCCGGGTACTCCAGTTTCCTCCCACATTCCAAAATCATGCATGTTAGGTAAATTGTCCATCGGTATGAATGTGAGTGTGACTGGTTGTTTGTCTATATGTGCCCTGCGATTGACTGGCGACCAGTCCAGGGTGTACCCCGCCTCTCGCCCAAAGTCTGCTGGGATAGGCTCCAGCATCCCCGTGACCCTAATGAGGATAAGTGGTATAGAAAATGAATGAATGAATGAATGTTGTGCCTGTTACGGTAAAATTACTGACACCAAGTAACTTGTGTAGAATACGATATCAATGTGCATGTTTTAAATGGCACATATTTGTATTTTAGTCCATTTGGCTATTTTTATGCTTAAAATGCTTAATTATTATTAAATTATCTTAAATATGCATATGCATTGACTAGCAGTAGGCAGGATTCAACCACAAAACAGCATCCTGAATATGTTTTTGAAAAAGAGTGATAGAGTCACGCGGTGTGGGACAATTTTATACATGCTGTATAAGCCTTAAAAGTTGCAAATGTAGGATAGAACTCGGTTTAAAAGATGTTAACAACAACAAGTTTTGTTTATTAAACATGTTGGCAACACACACTATGCATATTCCAGATGTAAATCTCCCTGCATCATCGTCACATGCCGGTGCTTAATCTGTTTTCTTTAGCCAGACCCCTGCTGGGCACAGTCTAAACATGCCCACACGCTCTCTATTTACTTTGCATCACTCTTCTCAGCGGGACATGTCTGCCTGTCCATCTCCTTGCGTTATCTTATCCCCGACTGCTGACTGAGTGCATGTCTGAAGGAGACGTGAGGAGTGAGGAGAAACACACTCTCACTAGCCCTCACACCTCTTTGCTCCCCATCTGGCCTTCAAGGCTTTAACATTTACTTGGGTATTGTTTGTCTTTTCGGCAGGGGAATACTTGTTTTAAATGTATTTTTCTCAGCCATGCTAAGAAGTTTTAATAGTTATAGACCACAGTCATTTTTGTGCCAAAATGCAAATAGTTAAACTCGCTTGCATAGTAGTACCCCTACTACGGCCATTGTAGTATCTGGTCGGTTGTCTTATACTGTATGTTTCCATGGTGTTTCACGAGTGTGAGGCTCTGCTGGGAGAGTTTGACCATCTGCTGAACAATAAGCAATAGTATATTAGTTTGGGCCGATTAAATGGAAGTGCAAATGAGGGGTAGTGACATTTTCCATACACATATGGCCTCTAAGAATGGGTCACACCAGACCTCACAGGACCTCAGTGTGACTTTAGCGCCTCTTCCGCTTGTAGACAATTATAGACAATGAAGTAGAACCAATGGGACCAAAGGCTTCAAGATGCTAGACTAATTGGCACCATAATTCTATAGACGTGACAGTCATTGGTGACCGTCAAAGCAACATGTGTGTTGACCATGTAGGGGAAGAGCCCGACCTTGGGACGTCCGGATGAAGTAACAGTTTGCAATCCAGTTGGACTGCTTACCGAACTCCCGTTGCGAGAGCTTCTGATGTGACCTACCCTTCCCACAGAACGGCCGACCTGTTCAGTTATGCTGCTGGTTGCACTAAAGTTGTCTTTGTTCACTGATTTGCCTCTTCTGATCTGCTTCTTCATCAGAACACCACCATCTTCTAGCTTGAGAAGATACACATCACCATACTACAGTACTACAAGGCACAGGGTACAGTACTACACCTTGGCTATGTCATATAGTAGACAAAGGAAATGACTCTAATATCTAATAATATACTGTATGCCGTTAATAATTATAATTTTTCCAATGTCACAGGCCATCAAGGGCTGTTGTAGGTTTCATCATTGATATGCAGAGACAAGCACGGAAGTGAAGTGAAAAGGTTTAATCAACAAAAGGAGCATGGCTTACGTAAATACACGCAGGTAGCACAAAGTGTCAAGGGAGGGAAGGAAAAAGTACAGAAATCGACACCACATGTATAAAATATCAAGGCAAGGCAAAAACACAAAGAGCTAAATGGCACAGCACCCCGTGACTGACCGGAGACCAGTCCAGTCCAGTGTGTACGGCACCTCTCGCCCGTCCGCTGGGATAGGCTCCAACGTACCCCCTCGGATTCTAATGACGACGAGCGGGAAAGAAAGTGGATGGAATGATGAAAGAGGGCAAAGAAAGGAGCTCTGGTTGTGAAGTGACGCAGAACGGAAGTTGTCAAGGAATGAATCAGCCGTGTCTCATTAATTAATAACACTGGGCTAAAGAAGCCGCCTGTTTGCCCACAGCTGTGTTACCCAGCAACAAGACTGATGTGTTGTTATCAAACCAGCTTCAGAGGTCTAAAGGTGCCTAAAGCACCCGCAACTTTTGTCGTTTCTGCGACGTCCACAAAAACCGAATGTGCTGTTATACCTTCTTGAAGTTCTGAATTCTGGTGTTCGTGAATGCACTTCTCTGTGAACGGTATTTTTCTTGACTGCAGCGAGGAAGAGACGTGTGTGCGAGCTGACTGTTTTGGAACTGCACTGCAGCTTACGTTCAGGTTCGCAACAAAACTTCAAAGTGTCACTCTGTGTGACTATCAGAATGCTACACTAATCTTTCGTTTATGGTGGTTTATTGGTTCCAGACCCTTGAAGTAGGATTTATTTAAATATTTTGTAGTTGTTTATACCTAAAATGTTTTTTTAACATTTGCGCTCTCTAGAAGGAAATGATACCCCATAGTCTATGAAAGTTTACACTTATAATAACCCAATAAAGTAGGTATAAAATGGAAAATAAGACATAAGACAATGTAACATTACTGACATCTAGTAACCTTTGTAGAATATTACTCTATTAGTACTGGTTAAGGAGAGAGTCACGTCGCTGATGCACTCCAGACACTTTACATACAAGCGGAAAATACATGTGCATATTTGAACATTCACACAGGAGCTGCTGTCGGCCACAGCTCACGCCAGTCACTCACACTCCCCACTTGGCTAACACTCAGATAAACAGTCAACGCTATTGAGTTGATGTCACACAATGTCCAGGCCTCGCCCTTTAAGGGCACACACATCACAGACATTATGCTACATCATATCTTCAGAATGTATATTGCATAATAATATAAATGTATTTTCATTCATTTAGCTATGTTATTATTGAAAATGCTTACTTTAGGCCGCTAATACGTAAACCTTGATTAAATATGAATATTTTTTGACTAACAATACACTGTAGTCAATCACGATACAGCAATAATTTATTTATTTTGGAAAAAACGTGAAAGAGTATAGCTGTGGAGTGGTGAGGACTGACTGTTCGTAGATTGTTTGTAGGAGGTTGTTTAAAACTTGCTTATAGGTTTTCTTATTAACGTTTTTGCTCAGGCACCCAACGTGCTCCAATCCTTTTATGGCTGACTTTGTGACACTTTCTTGAGAGTGAAAAGCCAAAATGATGTACGAGCTGTGGCCACATTGTTATTGCAGCAGGATGTGACACAGCGTCTCACATCACTACGGAGAGGTAGCGGACCCACTCCAGAACAATGCCGTAGGACACCAATCACTGCTGATGAGCAAACAACTGCAAACGGACAACTAAATTATCGGTAAAGTTTTTGCCCACAATGTTTTCTTTAGGCACATCTAGATGGATGTGTTGTGATATCATGTCCTATATGCTCCATGTATCAGAGTCAATGTCGTTGCCGATGGACAGTTGTTTGTCTGGTCCAGCTGGTCTGGGGCGTCTTTTCCAGTTTATTAGGGGTGGGTGGAAAAAAGTTTCTATCACTCTAGGGTTTCTTAACGCTAACAAGTCTGTATTTGTTGTGACACAATCTCTCGGAGCATTGTCCTCCTTGCCATGCACATAAAGCCTTTCCCTGGATGGTAACACTGTATGCCACTGCAGAAACACTCGATTTCTGTTGGCGTGACTTTGCAAGCTCCATATTTATCCCACCAAGTCATGCCGCTGTAATGACCTGCCCCCATCTGCTACGAAGTTTTACTCTCATCCTCTATATTTTCAGGCTCAAAAAGATCAGGTTCTGGATCCTCATTTGTCCGAAAAGGAGTTGCTGTTGGCAGTTCTTACAAAATCTGCTCTGAATGATTAGTAGTCGCTCTGCTAGATCTGAAATCAATGCGGCAAAAAAAGACGTTTTGGTAATGTTGGTGGTAACGTTTTTTTTTTTTCCAGAGGGTTTTGTAGTCAAAATAGGTATGTCCCATGACGTGCATTGTTAGCTCCCTCATGCTAACAGTTTTTCTCTCTGGGAAAGGGAAAGACATACACTAAGGTTTGTGGATGATGGGCAGAATTCAAAAACAAAGTGCAGATTTCCTTTAATGGTGGACTGATGTTGCCTTAGGGTTTGGTGTCGGTTCGGGGTTGTGCCAAATGATGGGGCAGTGGTTATTGCTCAAATGTATCATTTAAATTACAATCTGTCAAGGGAGCTCTGGAGCAAAAAGATTTATCAACATTGCCTAGTAAAAGTTGACTTTAGCGTCGTATTCATGTTATTTTGCAGTAAGTATGAGTTTATCATTTTGTTGGGAAGTGGGCCATGGAAAAACCTGTTGAAATGTGCGAGCAGGCCCAAGACTTGACATTTTCTTTATTTTCAGGAATCTGAGCTGTGTTGAAGGTCATAGGGTTAGGAGCTAGTCCACATAGAGAGGACCCCGGTGAGCTTTTCCAGGCATGTCAGGCCAGGAAAGAAAGCTTTAGGCGTTAGACCTTAGACATACTGGAGGAGTACTATGGCTTTGTCTCAATTTGTATACTTCCGTACTTACATGTGGTCTTTTCAGGGCATAAGCGCGCTCACACTGAAAAGTACTGCAAAATGCAATCTGTGCATGTGGATGCTGCACTCAAAATGGTGAGAGCACAGGGCTGGACAGGTGGTGGTCGGAGACAAGATCCTCTGTACGAGGATCTTGAGGATCAAAAAGCATTTTTGAGCCATGCTGATAACGATGTGAGAATCACGTTCGAAGAAACATTGTATAGAAAGAAGCCTGTTCATGGTAATGAAAGCATGATGGCTGGTCACAGAATAATGTTGCTCCAGCTGAGAAAGATGGCGTAATGCATCAACACAAAAACATTATTTTATTTAGAGGACTGCTATTTTAGACTTGTGATGGAAGTTATTCTATGCATGTTTTCCTATTCCTGCATGCGGGTAATCAAGCTATAGCAGGAGATTGCAAGATTAAATTTTAATGCAAATACGACAACAACAAAGGAACGTCAAGAGTGAGAGCCGAGAAGAACAAAAGGTGGAATTGTTTTCGTTGCTAACAGGTTTCAACAACAGCAAGTTGAAGGGAAAAAAAGGCCCTTCGATTAAAGAGAGGCAGATAGAATGTAGTATATTCAATTAGCGTTGGATGAATGAAACATGCCGGCTTATTCATGCTCTCAAGCATACATGGAGGCGCGATTATCAACTCTCCCTTGTTCCCATGCAGCCCCTCCTATTGGTCTCTGATTAACTGACAATTTCAGGTCAAATAAGCTTGGCCGACCTCAGATCAGATCTGGAGGATCCATGCATATTCCTGAAAGCTATCAGATGCCCCAGTGGAATCACGGTTATCATTTTCTATGCCATCACTTATCCAGATTTTGCTTTTATTAATGATAATAATAACAACAAAACATCGGTCGCTCTGGTGTTGCTTTCGAGGGCGTTACTCGTTCCCTCCGGGCGGCAATTAGCACACAATGAGAACTTGTGTGCCAGGCTCCAGAGACAATTAGCGAGCGGCGAGTAAGCGATTTGTCAAGTTTGCAGCACAGTAGCGTAACGCCGCCGCCCACCGTGGGAGAGCTTGAATTATGACGCTGCCACCACACAGAAGGCTGACAGATAAAGGAACATCCCATTGCAGGTGTGATTGGGAGGCTTTGGGGGTGCAAACGTACGCCATAATCACTGTTTGGTACCTACTTAGATTTTAAGGTCAAGGTTTATTTTGGGTGCAGCATGGGAAAAAAATGCCAGACATCAGTAATGTGCGGATTGATACTGAAAATTAATGTTTTTGATACCAGCTCTTCATGCTCTAACATTGATTCTCAAATATAAAATATTGATGTTTTGGATACTTCTGTCATTTGATGTAGTGTTGGTTTGTTGAAAAGATGACAGACTGTAAACGGAGCCAGCCTGATTTTTACCTAGTATCGGATTGAAAACAGAATCAGTGGTATCGCACATTTAGCTGCCAGGCATAAAACCTGCTTATCTTTTATTTAAACTGCTTTAATAATTTTTGAAATGAAACCAATGACAGCAAACTGCACACTAAATGACAGCGGAATAAAATCTGACCCAGCAACCGTTTTTGGACTTGACCTCTCGTGTTGCATGCTTGCATTTAACACGCTATCTTGAGCAACATGCAAGGACAAACACTTGTCCAGATAGACATGAGGTTGACATTTAGTTTTTTCTCCCCTTCTGTCCTGAAAATTCATCTTAGTGTGGGCTCTATCATTTTTCTCCAAGAGTCACGGTGTTCCGTGCAAGCATCACAAGGGATGATTAGCATTCATCCCTGTCTGTGCGGCCAGCCACTGTGAGAAAATGTCAGACAGCCGCTGCGAAAGGTAAAATGTCAGAAATGCTCGCCGGTGTCAATTGGAAAATTGAAGGCGAGGGGCTTGATATTGTTTTCTAGCCTCCTGAGGTGTGAGGACAGTGAAGGCACTTCGACAACAGCGCCCCCCCCCCCCGACCCACAGAGTCCACCATTTGTGTTTTTTTTTCACATTTCTACTTGAGTGGTTTGCCACAGAAAACATGCGGCTTAGCATGGTTAATTAACTGACAATCCAGTACAATGAACCTTGACGAGTATGAATTTTGACAAGTGCCCTTATTTTGAAAAGGCCGTCAACATTGCTGCGTTATATCCTCCACAATAAAAGACTGCTGTGTTACTATGCCCGTGAAAAAGCTCATTTGCACTCAATGACACAGAGAGACACACAACAACTCCACGCTGTAGTGTACGGTGTAAGTCAGTGTGTTTATTACGGTGAATGGAAATGGAATGGTCGGCTCCCCAGGCTCGGCCGGTCAACAGGCACCTCTGCCAGCAACGTGTTTGCGCGCGCCTCTGCAAACGAGAGGAAGTAAACAGTTGGAAATAGACTCAGATGTGGAGGTGTTTGTCTATTGGAGGCCAGTGTCATGTTGTGTTCTTTTTCCCTGAGTTGTTACACAAAAGGAGGCCATGCAGAGGAGGAAGTACGCTTGACAATGTTCTTTAGTCTCTTGTCTATCAATCATCATCCTGAATTTCTGTTTGCTCTTATCTCCATCTTGCCGTTGATTTTACAAACTCGGGGGATTCTTCTAAATAGATCAGCTTCCCAGCTTATGCATTTTCTTCCACGTGTTGCTGGTTTTGCTCTCCATTTTAAGGCATTGGAGATCATTTGAGCTGGACAGTTCCTCAGACATTCAAAGTGAAATGTTCAACACGTGCTGGTTTCCTCTCTAAATAGGGGCCACCTGATTCACACCTGTTTTCTCACAAAATGAATCACTGACCACTGATTGAATGTCACCCTGCTATTTTTTTACACCTCCCTTTCAACTAATTGCTCAATTGTTTTCTGACAATCTACTGCACCTACTGGTAAATTGTTTGGCATGTAGCAAAAAATATACTAATGAGTGATTAATCTGGTTGGTCACATTGGACTGCTAATATTTTGAACACTACTGTAAATCTGTTGCAAACTTGTTCATGCATGTTCCGTGGCATTTTATGGGCACAAGGCAAATTTCCCTTAAATATTGTTCACAAATCTGTCCAAATCTGTGTTGGTGAGAACTTCTTTTTTGCCGACATCATCACATATTAGACCATCTCGCTGATGTGACAGCATGATTATTGCACAGGTGTGCCTTGGGCTGGCCACAATAAAAGGCCTCTCCAAAGTGGTGGAATTTGACTGTATTGGAATGAGATATGTTGCACTGTCTAAGGCAAATGCCGATCACGGCAGACACTGACTGACTTCCCCATACAGAAAAAACTGCACATTTTGGTGTGACCTTTTATTGTGGACAGCCTGAGGTACACCTGTGCAACAATGCTGTCTAATCAGAACCTTCACTGTCGGTTATCTCAGCAAAGATGTGCTCACTAATACGGATTGGGACAGATTTGTGAGCGATATGAGAGAAATTATTGCTGCTGATGATCATTCTGAGGGTAAAAATCAAATTCACATTTTATCTTTAATAAATAAAATATGTGCAAAGGCTAAGTCAAATTCAAAACTAAAGAAATACTAACTTGCTGATCTTGAAGTCATATTTTTTTCTCCTTTTTGAGCTGAGTTTAGTTCACCTTCATTTCCACTAAATAGAACGGTATACTCTAGTTTGGTGTCTTCCTGTCCTCACTTTGTTTTGCTGACTGTCATCTGTTTTTTGGGGAAAAACGTGGAAAAATAACCATTATTATTATTATTATTATTGGTGGTCTATGAATAAAAGTGACTTGACTGTTAGACGTTGTGGCGTTGTGGCAAGATGACATCATCAGCCTCGCTCCTGATCACCGCATCCGCCGCCAAGGTCACGCTATTGCAACGTATGCTTTTCATTTAATCACTGCCTGTCATTATGTCGCTTGTGTAACCAGGTCACTGCCAGTCCACTCATACACACACGCACTACACACACACCTGCCACGGATGCACCCTATGGAATCAATTTATCCTGACAGGAAGACATTGGATTTGTGCTGATGGAATCTACAGCCCGAATCCGGGTCAGTGCTTCCTTAAATTCAATCCCCAAGATAACTTGCTTAGAAATACATACATACTCTGCATACGCTCAGATTTGGACTTTGACCATTGTGTCTACTTGTATTGTATTTGTGTTGACTCCAAGATGCAATACTGCACATTCTGTATAGAAATATGACATTATCTTTGCAAAGGAGGCCGCGGCATGTTTTAATGAGAGAGCAGAGGTATAATCCATTTCCTGTTCTATGGTGTTTATCACATTCTTTGCCATCACTGGTACCCTGACATTTAGATATTGGATGACAGCTGTATTACAAATGCAGTGGTGATGGACACTTTGCTGCAGTGCACGTCCAAATGTGGCCTTTGTGTCATTCCTCATAATTTGCCTTCATCTGGCGTGAAAGACAAGACTGAAGCAGTCGTGTGCACTGAAGGTGTTGGTTAGAAGAAAAGTTCTACTTGCTGCTTTTGAGAGTAGAGGAGGATTCCAGTCAATTCAGTGGCGGATTTACACACATCAGTGCGCTGAGAGTAAGGGGGGTGGGGGTTGAGGAAGGAAGTTTTCAAATGTCAAGTCCGCAGAGATTAACAAGCCAGCCAGGGAGGCCCGAGCTCGCTTCCACGCCGCTCTCAACTTCTCCTCTGTCCGCCCCCGAGACGGGAGCAGCCCTCGCCGTCCTCGCAACACGACAACCACAACTCCCCCCACCACAACACAACCACCCCACGCACCCTTTTCGCTCGCCTTGCACACATTCTTGTCACATCCATTGCACTCGCTCTCCCCTTCACGTCTCCCTGCCTTCTTCTCTCTCAGTACGCATATTTTAATGCACACTCACAGTTGGGACTTTGAGTGGACGAAAGCAAAGCGACACAAGAAGTGAATACATTAACAACACTCAGCCGGAGTGCACACCTCCACCAAGGCCAGCCAACACTCTCATTTGGATCAGCACCAAGCATTAGTCCTGTCTGGGACATTAATATTCCTGCATTATTAACTTAGGAAAACGGAACTTTTGGGGAAAATTCCAGTGTCCCTCTGGTTGTAGTTGGCAAACCAGTACACTTTTTTTTTTACGCTTGTGTGCCAGCTAATGGAAAAAAAGACAACACGGCTTTTATTATATCCTCCACATTTGACACTAAAGTTAAGTGTCAAATGGTATTTTTATTACTGCATTGGCTTAAATGGTTAATAAATGCTTTATGGGAACATCCATCCATCCATTTTCTTCCGCTTATTCGTGGTCGGGTCGCAGGGGCAGCAGCCTAAGCAAAGAAGCCCAGACCTCCCTCTTCCACTTCGTCCAGCTCCTCCCAGCGGATCCCGAGGCGTTCCCAGGCCAGCTGAGAGACATGGTCTCTCCAAAGTGTCCTGGGTCTTCTCCAAGGTCTCCTACCAGTAGGATATGCCCTGAACACCTTCCCAGGGAGGCGACCAAGAGGCATCCTAACCAGATGCCCGAGCCACCTCATCTGGTTCCACTCAATGCGAGGAGCAGCGGTTCTACTCCAAGTCTCTCCCGGATTACAGTGCTTCTCACCCTCTCTTTAAGGGAAAATTCATTTCGGCCACTTGTACCCGTGATCTTGTTCTGTCGGTCACTACCCAAAGCTCATGACCATACGGTGAGGGTAGGAACGTAGATAGATCTTCACCACAACGGAGTCCTCAGAGTCCGCATCACTGCAGAAGTTGCAACAATCCATCTGTCCATCTCACGTTCCATCCTTCCCTCACTCGTGAACAAGACCCCGAGATACTTAAACTCCTCCACTTGGGGCGGATCTCATCCCCGACCCGGAGATGAAAAAATTTTCCGTGGGAAGACAAAAACCTTGAAATCCAAACAAAAACACTTTGAAGTGATAAAAGGCTCCACTGAAAGCAAAATATCTTAAAAACGCCTTCCTGTCACATGATTGGTACTTATCTGCGCGTACATGAAAAGTACATACACAGACGCAGGCGTCCCGCTGTCATGTTCAATGGCCGTCAGCATCAGCTGGTATGTTTAGGCCGAGTCACTGCGAGGTAAGCGGCTGCCACGCTCACAAATATGACACAATGAGACACGGCAGTCCTCAGGAACGAGTAAGGGGACAAAACGAAGGTGACAGCCTTGCAGTAAGTGTGTGTGTGTTTGATGTACCGTTCTTGTAGGTTTATTGGTAGCTCATATTTTTGACTCAGTTAACATTATTTATACTGTAGTGTTTCTCCTGCCCCCACCGGCTACGCTCACAAAGGTCAAGTTAGTTTTCTTTTCTTTTCTTTAGAGCGTCAGATGACAACAGAAATAATTTAAGGATACCTTTCATATCCAACAGATCTATACAGTGTTATTTTAATAAACTAATAGCCTTCATGTTATTTACAACATGTAGCCGAGCATTCGCATGCATTAGGTGGGACATCTTTATTTTGACTCTGTGGATTGTTTTGCAGTATTTCCATTGCTTTCTGTTATGACATCCAGGCACCACACATGTATATAAAATATGGATTTTCCTACATTGAGCACGACAGAGAACAAGAATCTCAAATGTATGGCGAGGACAGTAAATCCTCGTTTGCGATAAATGTATTTTTGTAAAGTAGGATTTATTATTTGTAAGTCAAATATTTTTTTAGATAGAGCCATCTAGAGATACAAACACCCCTATAATCACCTTAACACTCATTACCCAAATTAGTAGATATATTCATTCATTCATTTTCTATACCGCGTATCCTCATTAGGGTAGTCAGAGAAAATATTGTGTGTTTTAATATCTTTCGGAATTGTGGACAGGAAATGACATGAGAGTTGAGTTTTAACTGAAGTACGGCCGCAACAATACTGTGTTATTATTATGGTCATGATTTTTATTATTGTTATAATTATGATATTTGAACCTAGTGATTTTTAAACTTAAACATGACAAAAGTATGTCAAATTTCATCAGTATGCATTTGTTTGTGGCTAATAATAGATTGGCATCAACCGTGAAATGGCAACCATTTACAAATGAATTTGAAAAAAGTCAATAGAACAGGGATGGGCCAATTGCGGCCCACGGGCCACATCAGGCCCGCCAAGTGTCTTAATCCAGCCCATCAGGGATTTCCAAATCCCTTTATTTGTTTAAACTGTTAAAATCCTAATTGTAGCCAGCAACATGTCTTGCAGTGCTATTGTGGCACGCCTTAGTCACCAAAATAGCAGATGCAATTTGTAGCTTGTATAAAAAAGCCATCCAAAGAACAGAAAACGTCAACACACGCCACGCCACCATGTGGGCATATGAATAAATATATATGCACAATAACCATTCCAAAACAAAACACCTATATATTCCCACCGCAAGGCATGCTGGGTAGCTTGTTTTTGCCGTGGTTGTCGTATATTTATTTGGTTGCAAAATATGTTGAGGATGTTGTCAGAGAGGCAAACAAGGATGGATGTTTACATACGCTTGATATCCAATGTTTTAGTGGTCATAGTTCATATTGTTGTTGCCGCTGAACTACCCAGCATGCCTTGCGGGCGTTTGGACACAACAGTTGTGTTATGCTTAGGTCTTAGTTGTTTGTCACCCACGTAGTAGTAGTAGTTGATTTATATGTTAACTTGCTGTGGATGTGTTGTTTTTGTTTCCTAAGTGGTTCCTGTGGTTCTGTTTGATGACCACCTCTATATAGATGGCCCCTCAGCCAAACCTGGACCGCTAGTCAAAAAGATTGCCCACCCCTGCAATAGAGTGACGGTGCGATGTTCTAACCAAGTAGCGTCAGACGTATTGGCAAAGGAGAAAACGAAACCAGCAAGGAATAAAGGTGACGACCGCAAGCTGAAAAAGGAACTCATGCAGGTTAGCCTCCCTCAGTTGTGGTGTGGCCAAGTAATCTTGTACTTGTTGCTCGAGCAGTAAAAAGCGGTGATGATACACTCGATTCCTTTTCCTGACTCACTCGCCAAAGTGAACCAGGTACTCAGTTGACTTGAGTAACTTGTCACAAAGTGCGTGCACAAAAAACTTCCAAATGTCCAACAATTTCCGTCGCTGGTTCTCGACCTATTTCAAGACAAGCAGACATTTGTCAATTTCTGCATACGACCCTCAACGTTTGAACACCCCTGACATAAAATGAGAAATGCCAAATGTCCTTTTTGTGTGTTCCAAACACAATGAACATATTATTCATGCATACTGTATAATTCATAGACTACAATGATACATATGTTATTTCAGCCATGCCAAACAGTTTTTATTCAAGTCCAACATAGTTTATCACAAACCACAGTGTTTTTCTGCTCAAACCCAACCAAAACATAGTCTGATTGTTGATCATTTGTGTCTTTTCTTTCATTATTATGTGCAAGCATTTGTATGACATGATAGAAAGGAAATTGTGTTTGTAGTAGACACATTCGTGTCTTTGTGGCATGCAGGTACAGTTTCACCCACTAAAACCGGCCTAACTGAGCTGAGCTGTATTCTTTTTTTGGAAGGTGGGGGGCTGTTTGACAAGTGGTGGTTAACTGATCCACTGCCCGGGTGTCTGAAAGCAGTTTCTCAGCAAGGCTTTCATTACGATCACCCTCAGCAGCACAACAAGCTGCTCCATAAATATGCAGGACGTGGCGAGGAGAACAAGAATAATCAAGCTGCTACGTCACTGCTGGCATCATCTTAGCTGACTGTAGGGGATTTCCATTTCCAAAAATGAAATGTAGCACTGAAGTACAGCTAATAGTTCAGTTCAGTGTTCTAAATGGTGTTTTTTTGTTTTTTTTTTACCATCGAGAAGACCACAACTATTTGCTGGTTTTATTGCAGGATAAAAACAAACACAAACAAATCCTATAACTATCTGATAAGTGAACATGTGCAAAAGTCACATAATATTGCCTGGTGTGCGTATCCCAATGTACGTGTTTATATGTGCCAATATTGGGGTTGATACAGGCATATACCAGAGGCCCCAATCGGGTTTTAATAACTGGGGGAAAAAAACTTGATTCAGACTTGGCAAATTGACAAAGGTTTTAGTGTTGTCGAATGATTTAAATCAAATTAATCACAGTTTTAACAAATTAATCATGATCATTCACCATTTGCAACAGAGTGGGAAAAAAGTTCTCCCCCCCATTCTGTATGGAAGTGGTACATTTTTGTCTACTTAAGTTTGGAAGAAATACATTTGAGGCTAACTGGTTATCTTGCTAGCTAGCAGCCGTCCTGAGCAGTGTTGTCAATTTAGCGACTTTGTCGCTATATCTGGCAACACTCCAAACCCTGTTGGTGACATTTTTTCAAAACTAACTAGTAACAAATCTAGCTACTTTTTTGGGGGGGAGGGACCATTGGAGAGTTTTCTTTTATTTGGTGAAAGCACGTATTGATCTGACAACTAGCTTCTGTAGCCGAGGATCAGACCGCCAAGGCCTTTGCCTCCGGCCGCCACCCAGTTCACTTAGCACCCGACCCCTTTGGCCCCTCCTACGAGTGGTGAGCTCATGGGAGGGGGGACCCACATTACCTTTTTGGGCTGTGCCTGACCGGGCCCCATGGGTGCAGGCCCAGCCACCAGACGCTCGCCATCGTGCCCCACCTCCAGGCCTGGCTCAAGAGGGGAACCCCGGTGACCCGCTTCCTGGTGAGGGAAAACAAAGTCCAGTGTTTTTAATCATCATCAGGGTCTTTTGAGCCACTCTCTGTCTGGTCGCTACCCTAGGACTTGTTTGTCATTCGTGACCCTACCAGGGGCATAACAGCCCCTGACAACTAGATAGCTCCTAGGATCATTGGGACACACAAATTTCTCCACCACGATAAGGTGGTGGCTCAAGGGAGGAGTTCGATGATTGACTTTGTGGTTGTGTCGTCAGACATGTTTTGGACACTCGGGTGAAGAAAGGGGCGGAGCTGTCAACCAATCACCACCTGGTGATGAGTTGGTTCCAATGGTGGGGGACGATGCCGGTCAGACATGGCAGACCCAAACGCATTGTGAGGGTCTGCTGGGAACGTCTGGCAGAGTCCCCTGTCAGAAGGAGTTTCAACTCCCACCTTCGGAAGAGCTTTGACCAAGTTCCGATGGAGGCAGCGGACATTGAGTCCGAGTGGGCGATGTTTCGTGCCTCCATTGTCGATGCGGCTGATTGAAGCTGTGGCCGTAAGGTGGTTGGTGCCTGTAGGGGCAGTAATTCCAGAACCCGTTGGTGGACACAACCGGTGAGGGATGCCGTCAAGCTGAAGAAAGCGTCCTTTCAGGCCGTTTTGGCCCATGGGACTCTCGAGGCAGCTGACAGGTACAGGCAGGCCAAACGGTTTGTTGCTCTGGGAGTCGTTGAGGCAAAAACTCGGACATGGGAGGAGTTCGAGAGGCCATGGAAAACGACTTCTGGATGGCTTCAAGGAGATTGTGGTCCACCATCCGCCGCCTCAGGAGGGGGAAGCAGTGCACAGTCAACAACGTATATGGTGGGGACGGTGTGCTGCTGACTTTGACTCGAGATGTTGTGGACCGGTGGAGGGAATACTTTGAAGACCTCCTCAATACCACCGACACGTCTTCCAACATGGAAGCAGTGCCCGGGGACTCTAAGGCGGGTTCCCCTATCTCTGGGGCTGAGGTTACCGTGGTGGTCAAAAAGCTCATGGGTGGCATGGCCCCGGGTGTGGATGAGATCCGCCTGGAGTTAAGGCCCTGGATGCTGTGGGCGTGTCTTGGTTGACACGACTCTGCAGCATGGGGGTCGTAGCCCCTGGACTGGCAGACCGGGGTGGTGGTCTCGCTTTTCAAGAAGGGGGACCGGAAGGTGTGTTTTAACTATCGTGGGATTACACTCCTCAGCCTTCCCGGCAAGGTCTATTCAGGGGTTCTGGAGAGGAGGATCTGCCGGATAGTCGAATCTCGGATTCAGGAGGAGCAGTGTGGTTTTCGTCCTGGTCGTGGAACCGTAGACCAGCTCAATACTCTCGACAGGGTCCTTGAGGGTGCATGGAAGTTTGCCCAACCAGTCTACATGTGTTTTGTGGACTTGGAGAAGGCATTCGACCGTGTTCCTCAAAGAATACTGTGGGGAGTGCTCCGGGAATATGGGGTATCGGACCAACTAATCCAGGCGGTTCGTTCCCTGTATGACCGGTGTCAGATTTTGGTTCGCATTGCCGCCAATAAGTCCGACCCTGTTCCAGGGAGAGTTGGACCCGGCCAGGGTAGCCCTTTGTTACCGATTCTGTTCATTACTTTCATGAACAGAATTTGTAGGCGCAGCCAGGGTGTTGAGGGGTTTCAGTTTGGTGGCCACAGGATTCGGTCTCTGCTTTTTACAGATGACGTGGTCCTGCTGGCTTCATCAAGCAGTGACCTTCAACTCTCACTGGATCGGTTTGCAGCTGAGTCTGAAGTGGCTGGGGTGAGAATCAGCACCTCTAAATCTGAGTCCATGGTTCTCACCCAGAAAAGGGTGGAGTGCCATATTCGGGTCAGGGATGAGGTCCTGCCTCAAGTGGAGGAGTTTAAATACCTCAGGGTCTGCAGTGATGCAGACTCTGCACCGGTCTGTCGTGGTGAAGAGAGAGCTGAGCCGAAAGGCAAAGCTCTCAATTTACCGGTCGATCTACGTTCCTACCCTCACCTATGGTCATGAGCTTTGGGTAGTGACCGAAAGTACAAGATTGCGAGTACAAGCGGCCCAGATTAGTTTTCTCCGCAGGGGGGCTGGGTTCTCCCTTATAGATGGGATGAAAAGCACTGTCATCCGGGAGAGACTCGTAGTTGAATCGCTGCTCCTCCGCATTGAGAGCAGCCTAATGACGTGGCTCGGGCATCTGGTTAGGATGCCTCCCAGGCGCCTCCCTGGGGAGGTGTTCAGGCCACGTCCAACCGGTAGGAGGCCTCGGGGAAGACCCAGGACACGCTGGAGAGACTATGTCTCTCAGCTGGCCTGGGAACGCCTCGGCATCCGCTGGGAAGAGGTAGACGAAGTGGCCGAGAAAAGGGGCGTCAAGCGGTCACTAACGTAGTGCCCACGGGCAGCCTGGTTTTCTTTCAGCATTTAGTTAATGTAAATAACACTAGAAAAAAAGGCCATTTTTTTGTTTTAACACAAAATGTGAGTTGTGGATACCAAAAAACAAAAAAAAGCATCTTCAGTTTGTTTGGGTTGCAATAATGTATAAAAATAAATGTTGCAATTGAGTTGCTTTAATTTTGTAAAAGTAGCTCTCACAAGAAAAAAGGTTGGAGACCCCTGGTCTAGACTTTAAAATTATTATATTTTAATAATTTGTTATATAGTTTAAATTAACAAACTAAGAATCCAATTTATCTGCAGGTGTAAACATAACTAAGGTGTTTTTACTCACTTTTTTGTCCCCCCTACGAGATTATATTTTTTTACCCCATCTCTTGAAACATAAAATGCAAATAACATGCAGAATAGCAAATGACATCTCAAGCAACTTCTAGGACAGCCAATAGCAACCTTTCTTATTGAGGAGTTGGCAACAGTGGTTTTGAGTTCCTGCAGCAAGAGTTCCAATGTGTTGTAAATCATGAAATGAGTGTAAAGGTGACTGTGGGTGTCTTATTTCATGTCTACGAGGCTCTAATAATGTTAAACAATGTATTTTGTAAGTCATAAACAGGTCTTCTTTGCTTTAATTACAAATGTTTCTTTGATTTAACAGCCATCCATCCATCCATTTACTATGCCGCTTATCTATTTGCCTAGCACTAATCTCGGTAGTTTGAATCACACTAACGTGTTACTACGGGCAATGACGGGTTGCCTTCAAAGACACCAATCTAATTTACGTTGTAGCCACATGTGTTGAGTGTATTTTCTGGCATTTCCAAGCACACATGCTGAAAATATTATTTACTTATTGTTGTTCTTTGTCTTTCCCTGTATTTATACCACACATAAACACATAATAAATGTGTTGTTGTGATGGTTGGAGTTCCAGAGTGTCTGGGAATGGACCCCAAGAATGAAGTGTTGTTCCCAAGAGAAATGGAGGGACTGAAGAAGAATTCTCTACACTAGCATGCTATGTTTTTTTCCGAACATCTGAGCTGTTGTATTTTACAGTCCATCACACAAGTTCAAGTCATTGTTTTAGCTGCACTAGTGAATTGCAGAGACGTAGCAATAAATGCAAATGCAGCGCAAACAATGGGACGCTGAAACCTGCTCAGACATAAAATGATGAAATAAGAAGTGAATAATGGAATATGCCCAGCTCGCCCGGGCATTGTTTGATTCCCTGCACTCTGCGTGCATCATATTACATCATCAGCAAATCCTTCTATTGGATCAAGTCATGCTGCTGGCTTCAAATCAATTCAGAATGCAAACAAGAACTCTGCTGTAAAGAGTATTAAAGTCTGCCTCTTCAGATGAAGTATGACAGTTTACCGTACCACTAAATCCATGGCAAAGTACAAGAGAATTGCGGCTTTATCCTGATGCCATTGGTTATCCCGGCACCGCATGCTGTTTTTTTTGAGACATGTTGTTGATCTTCCAGAGCTAGTTTTTGTGAGCTTTACATCTGTTTTCTTTCCTCTTCCTCAGGTCTTTTGTTGACATTTGATGTTTGGCGGGTGAAATTAGAGACATTACCTTGCCGCTTGTCTGTCAGTCTGAAGATGTTTTTATTGCGGCAGCTTCGTGTTTTATGGTGCCAGTCGGAATCATACATCCAGTCCAGTTCCTCCAAAGCATACTGTACACACGTGTTAACACAGCTGGATCGCTCCTGAGACAAGAACCTGCATCTAGAGAGCACAACACTGACACCGCTATTACTCATGCAGGACTGGCGGTCTTGTTTTACGATCTTTGGTGGTTTCGACGCACTCCCGTAAATTATCAACACTGTACAAAATGAAAAAGAAGTAGAAAGAGAACTCCTGGTCATTCAAGACGGGATGGCTTATTATTTGCTGCCTGCATCATAAATGTGTTTATATGTATTAATATATAAATTTCTACCCCCCGTTCCTAGTCATTTTTAACAAAGACAAAAAAGCCGCTGTGGATCGGTAAAGTCTCCGGATCAGTTCAGAACAATGGAAAGAAAACTTGAAAAATGCTCCGGTGAATGTTTATACTTGCTGATTCGCTCATTTCACTGTCAATCAAAAAGGGATTTCGCCTCGGACAGATCATCCAGCCAGCCCACTGCTCCATAGACCCCCAGAAACGCTGGGCAGGACAAAGCCCAGCATTTATCCGAGTTTTGCGCAGTGGAACAACCCACTCTACAGTTCCCCTTCACAGTCCGTAGTGTCTGACTGTGTAAAAGCTCCGTGGCGCTGCAAAAAATGAATGAGAAGGAAGTGGTGTCAGTTACCTGTGATAAGTAGCTGATGTTGAACAAAAGATGAAGGTATTCTAGCGCATATTTAGTCAAATGTACACACAGTAGTACATATTTCACCCCTTTTTTTGGGACATTTTAGGGGACCTTGAGATTCTTTTGCAGTCATAGAGCAATCGCTACTGAGCACGGTCAAAGAATTTGTAGGCGGGATAATAAGTAGTCATTATGCCTACCAATGGTAAGGCATACTCTTCTGATCGCATTACTGAAAAGGAAAGTGAAATTAGACACTGTAAAATGTCTGCTTACTCTTTTGACTGTCATGACCATCATAAAGGATAAAGATGGGATCCTTGGACATGTGAATGTATCTGCTCCTATGAAATGGACAGTAAAAACAAAGCAGCATAGTGGTCTCACTCTTGATACTTCCTCCTCCTTATAAGCCTGTCTCTCTTTCCCTTGCAACGCCCCTTCCAGTGTGCAAGTCACCCATAGGAATAGAAGTTTGTTTTTGTTTCATTTACTTTTTCTATTTAATATTATTATTTTACATTATTTTATATGTCCTTCGTGTGTAGTGTGGGTGGCTTAGGTGTTAATTTAGCTTACTAAAAACTTGCTAAAACTTGCTAAAACCCGATTTACGCTGTCGTAGAAACGAAACTTGTACATACACTGAGGACGTCTTGTATCTTTACTATCAGTCATGTACCCACCAATGGCATGGTGGATAATTTGACATTCATTAAGGCCCCTGCTGGCGACCTCAGGACCAGGCTCAAACCTCGCCCACAGAAAAACCGTCCCCATGAGCCGGATGATGTACAACATCACGGTCACCTGTCGTCACCTCAGCCAAAGTGTTCTTCACCTGGGCGGAGGGGTGAATCGGGCCAAGGGTGTGGAGTTAAATGGAATGAAATGCTAGTCTCAAAGCTGCACCAAGCTCTTGATGTCTTATTAACACACCTATATAAGAAAAGTTATACAATATATAGATAGATTTGATGGGGCTCTTGGATTGCATGCCATTACATTATCCAGGTGGACCTTATGAAGCGTCCTGTGAGTGCGTGTAAGGCTGCCATTGATGAGTTCAGATGATTAGAAATGACGACTGGGCCTTTGGCAATTGGCCAAAATTATTTTGTCCTTTGTGTGGAATTAATTGTTGATGAACTGCGTCCTGAAACCATTGTGGCAAACTTAAGCAAACTACTTGGCTGCAACCAGCAGTACATCCTTTTAATATTATATTCAAACAACTGTTGTATAAGGCCGCACGGTGGTCGAGTGGGTAGCACATTGGCCTCACAGTCAGGAGGTTCAGGGTTCAAGTGTTCGTTGGGCACCTCTGTGTGGAGTTTGCATGTTCTCCTCACGCGCAAGTTTTCTCCGGGTACTCCGGTTTCCTCCCACATTCCAAAAACATGCATGTTAGGTTAATTGGCGACTCTGAATTGTCCATCGGTATGAATGTGAGTTTGAATGTTTGTTTGTCTATATGTGGCCTGCAATTGACTGGCGACCAGTCCAGGTTGTACCCCGCCTCCCGCCCAAAGTCAGCTGGGATAGGCTCCAGCATACCCGTAACCCTAATGAGGATAAGCGGCATAAAAATTGAATGAATGAATTGTTGTATTAACAGTATTCTATGAAGAAAACTTGCTTTTCCTTATTATATACCATATAATATTAATATAATAGTGTAAACATAGTTAAAATTAAAAAAACACTTCTTTCACAATTTTTTTAAATCTTGAGACCCAAATTAATTTGATTCTATGTTTTTTCATGTAAATTTACTTAAAATATATTATGTATTAATTACTTGAATCGTGACCAATATTTGGGTCGATGTTTTTTTGTTTTTGGAACTATTTTTCTCTTATTTTCTAAATAATCCATGCAAATTATGGTCATCATAATTATCCAGTTATCAACCTTTTAGAGTATAATTTGAATGAAGATGAGCTGTTTGCCGAGACTGCTAGGCCACAGATGGAACAGAATCGTGCCGCAAAAACTTAGATGGTGAAAGGTTTTGAGTTGACTGACGTGAACTTTCAAGGTGAACAGGTTGAGTTGTACCAGGATTCCAAGACAGACACGCTACTGGTTTACTTTACAGGAGTCAGGAGGTTCAGCGTACGAATCTTCGTTTGGTATCTCCGTGTAGAGTTTCCATGTTCTCCCCGTGCGTGTGTGGGTTTTCTCCGGGTACTCCGGTTTCCTCCCACATTCCAAAAACATGCGTTTTTGGCGTAATTGGCGACTCTAAATTGTCCATTGTGAATGTGAGTGTGAATGTTTGTTTGTCTATATGTGCCCTGTAATTGACTGGCGACCAGTCCAGGGTGTACCCCACTTGGATAGGCTCCAGCATACCTGCGACCCTAAAGAGTATAAGCGGTATGGAAAATGAATGAGTGAATGAATGACAATGTCTGATAATAGCTCCTCGCCCAAAACAGGTCCACTGATGAGGTGATTGTGCCGTACAAAAGGAAATTTGGTGGCATACGGCAGTACATCAAAGGGAAGCCACATTCGTGGGGATTCAAAGTGTGGGCGCGCTGCTGTGTCATTGGCTTCCTGCACAACTTGGGCATATACAAAGAATAAACAGGGAAGAGTCATTTTGGAGATGGGGGAGACACTGTAGTGAATCTTTGGAATCGCTTGCAGAGAAAGTACATTTCATGATTTTTGTCAAATCAACCAACAAAGACCTACATCATATTGTTATTGAATTGAGATCCAACACCAACAATGTTTGTTAAAAATCGCAACACATGAAAGCAGTCACTTTGATGTCAACATATGCTGAACCAGAGCCTTTGGGGAAAGCTCGGCACTGGGACAAGTCCAAAAATGAGTACACCAACATTGATCAGCCAAACATCATCAAGGAGTACAACGCTTCCATGGGAGGAGTTGACATGCTGGATATGAATCTTGCGTGCTGAAAATTTTCCATCAGGACCCGTTGGGTCAAATTGAGCGACGGTCCGGTACAGCGACCGCATTACTGCGGACGCTGCACCGATCCGTCTGTCGATCTCGCGCTCCAACCTTCCCTCAGTCGTGAACAAGACCCCGAGATACTTGAACTTCTCCACTTGAAGCAAGATCTCACTCCCAACCTGGAGGGTACAGTCCACCCGTTTCCGACTGAGAACCATGGCCTCGGATTTGGAGGTGCTGAGTCTCATTCCAGAAGCTTCACACTCAGCAGCAAACCGCTCCAGGCAACGCTGAAGGTCACAGCCTGATGAGGCCATAAGGACCACATCGTCTGCAAATAGCAGAGACGAGATCCTAAGGTCACCAAGCTGGACTCCCTCAACACCTTGACTGCGCCTAGAAATTCTGTCCATGAAGATTATGAACAGAATCGGTGACAAAGGGCAGCCTTGGCGGAGGCCAACGTTCACCGGAAACAAGCTCGACTTACTGCTGGCAATGCGAACCAGGCTCCTGCTTCGATTGTACAAGGACCGAATGGCACGTAGAAGCGGACCATCAATCCCGTACTCCCGGAGCACCCCCCACAGGACACCACGAGGGACACGGTCGAATGCCTTTTCCAGGTCTACAAAGCACATGTAGACTGGTTGGGCAAACTCCCACATACCCTCGAGTACCCTTGCAAGGGTGTAGAGCTGGTCCAGTGTTCCGCGACCGGGACGAAAACCACATTGCAGCTCCTCTAACCGAGGTTCGACTAACGGTCGTACCCTTCTCTCCAGCACCCTGGAGTAGACTTTCCCAGGAAGGCTGAGGAGTGTGATCCCCCTATAGTTGGAACACACCCTCCGGTCACCCTTTTTAAAAATGGGGACCACCACCCCGGTCTGCCAGTCCAGAGGTACTGTTCCTGACTTCCATGCAATGTTGTAGAGGCGTGTCAACCAACACAGTCCTCCAACATCCAGAGCCTTGAGGAATTCAGGGCGGAACTCGTCTACCCCCGGAGCCTTGCCACTGGGGAGTAATTTAACTACCCCAATTACCTCAGCCACGGTGATAGAACTGTCCACGTACGTATCCTGAAACTCTGCTTCCTCTACGGAAGGTATGTCAGTGGGATTGAGAAGGGCCTCAAAGTATTCCTTCCACCGACCAACTATCTCCACAGTCGAGGTCAGCAAGCCCCCGTCCGCACTGTAAACAGTGTGAACTGGGGGCTGCTTCCCCTTTCTGAGGTGTCGGACGGTTTGCCAAAACCTCTTCGAGGCCGACCGAAAGTCGTGCTCCATAGCCATGAAATCAATAAATAACAAAAGATATAGAGAGCCATCAAACCCATTGTTTATTAAATGTAAGACTTTAACATTGTATGATATAGTTGAGCATAATATTCTTCAGGTTTTGTACAAAGCTAATAAAAATATGTTACCAGCAAACATTCAGGAAGGTTTTGAAAAACGAGTTAGTCATTACAATCTGAAAGGAAAATATATTTTCAAAAAAGCCCGGTTCAGGACCAGAGCAATGGAACAGACTCTCACAGTAAAAGGAATTCGTCTATGGAACAAGCTTCAGGAAGAAATAAAAGACTCTAAGACGATCCTGTTGTTCAAGAAATTCATAAAAGCTGCAATAATAAGAATGAACGTTAGAAGCTTCATAAATTGTAAAATTTCAGTCAAATGTTAGCGATGTATGTGGGGAAATCTGAAAGACTGGAAAAATCAGAATGTTAAAAATGTGCATTTATCTGTAACTAAATTGAGGATATTATATGTATAAAAATGATATAAAACTGAACTGTTAAATGATTGTTAATTTGAAAGGGGCAGATATTGTAAGACTGTTCTACTTTCTTCTCCTTTTCATTAATTTATTGTGTTGAGTGTATTGTAGTTGTTTTGAATGACTATTTTGATTTTGAATGAAATAATTTCAATTAAATAAAAAAAAACCTACAGCAGTCATTTAATGCATAGTTCATAATTTTCCAATAAATAGAGTTCTTGGGTTCTTCAGGGTTAAATTAGAAGCATTACCAGGGTGCATTTACCCAAATCAAGAGCTATTTCAATAAAACATCTTAATTTGTCAAGTTACATTTTAACGTAGGGCCCCTTACTCAAGAGGAGCTTCACAATTCACATCTTACATTGAACTTGTGAGTTTGCAGGGAGTTTCTGCTTGAATGTCTTTGTAGGATGTCAGAATAGCCTCCCAGAGTTGCTGTATAGATGTTAACTACCTCCCGCCCTCGGAGATCTTTTGTGTGAGTATCCTCCAGAAGCTTGTAGTTATGCATAAACCTTTTATTCGGCCAGCCTTAAACAATACTCACAAGCAGAAACGGCTCCAGTGGGCCCAGAAATACATGAAGACTAATTTTCAAACAGTCTTGTTCACTGATGCAACCCTGGATGTTCCAGATGGACCTTTTCATCAGGGCTGCGACGTCAACAAGGAGGTTGCGCAATCATATTTTGGGGCAAAATCATGGGGAGACAGCTGCGCGGCCCCTTTAGGGCCCATGAAGGTGTGAAAATGACTTCTGTAATGTATGTGGTGGTTCTGATTGACCAATTTTTTCCATTGTACAAAAAGAAGAACTTTTAAGATGTTTTATTGAAATAGCTTTTGATTTCCCTAAACATGCCCAGCTAATGCCTCTTATTTAACAAATGATCAGTTGTTTACAACAATCATCATCGGGAGGTTTGTTCAGTAACTTTGAAAATGTACTCTAAAAGTTGATGACTTGAAAATTACACTGACTATAATTAATACTAAATAAAAATATCATTTCCATTATGATTTGGAACGCAGTGTATGTAAATGTATTTTCGTCAAATGTGCATTTATATTGACACAATTGATGCACTTAAAACATTCACTTAACACAATAACACACATGAAAAATCTCCGTGTGTCCATCACCAACAGTAAAGCAGCTTACGGCATTTTACTGCAATGACGGTCAGCAGACCCCTCCAAGAAATGATCCACAACCCATTTGGCATCCTGGCCGTAAATTGGGGAATCCTGGATTAATTACTTCATTTCCTACAGTTACACCAGAGGCGTATGCATATATTCTTTGTAGTCTACTATATTTCAGTTTTATCCAAAAACCTGCGTTGTGCAACACGGTGTGTGCTGCCCAACCAGCAGAAATGCTGCATAGTTATTTGTACAAAGCGAGCAAGAATAATGACCATAATGAAAACCAGACAGCGTTACAGTACGAAAGTTGTTGACCTCGCCGACTTTCTCCAAAGTATCTTTGTAGAAGTGGTGCTTGATTGTTGCACCCCCCAACTAATTGGAGCAGCAACCTCAGTGCAGTCATTACAATCACTCTCTGTGGTCCAGACATCCTCCTCTCTTCTTTTTCTTCCTCCTCCTCCTCAACATTCTCTTCCTGCCTCCCTTGTGCGTTTGTGTTTCCACTTCCTGGTCCTCCTACAAGCATGTGGTATGAATCACCATAATGATAATGGAGCCTGATGTACACACGCTTAACATAGCGTCATTGACAATGGCCTCCACGCTTTAATACATTGGTGCTCGTCCAAGTCATCTTGCCATTTAACCCCGGCCCACGTGCCTTTGGTCTCGCCTCCTTCCTTCCGTGAACACACACACAGAAAAGGGCGGCCTGAATGTACGGCTAATCCATACCTGCACTGAATTGATCACACTGGATCACTGAATAATATGTCAGCATATTAGTTTGCTGTATGTGTACCTTATTTACAGTAAACAGCAGCATCGGTGATCATAAGAATACCAGTAGTGCTGCCCCATGTGAAATAAAAACATCTTCTTAAAGACACTTTTGTTTATTTCATCTTACCTTTTGAGTCACTTCAACCCAAACACTTGACAGGGATACATTTCTGGTACCCTGACATGGTTTTGTTGCGAGGGAGGGAGAGACAGGCTTTTTGGGAGTGTCTCAATAATGAGGCTACTACTCAGGTTAGTTATCACTGTTCAATTCATATTAGTAGATGGTTTTGCATGTTTAAAGATACCATTATGATCCTTCATGATGCTTACATTTGAGTGGTTTATCAGCGTTTCTCCGCTTTCTGAGCATTTTATCATTTCAAATTTCACTTTTCTTTTCACTTTCCTTTTCTTTTACACAGTAAAATCAGAGGAATCTGGAGACATGATGAAAGGAAAAAAGTTAACACAAAAGACCAAAAGCGGCTGTCCTCAGTATGTATTGGTTCTTTCCCCCCCACGTCGCTAATAGACTGTCCCCTTGTCTTCCCTGTGTCCGGACAGCGGTTCCCTGATGTTGTGCAGTCCAGGGTGCATAGTGGACTTCCATGACGACACGAAACACACTAAAACAACTTATCTCCGTCAATGGCATGCGATCATTTAATAGCACCAAGACAAAAGAGGCGCTTCCCGATGACGCCTTTAGTAGCGCAAATTGGCGCGCATACAGTGGTCATGAGATCACGGACAGTACCAAGTTGGGCACTGTCTGAAGCACATTCATTCATTCATTCATTTTCTATACCGCTTATCCTCATTAGGGTCGCGGAGATGCTGGAGCCTATCCCAGCAGACTTTGGGCAAGAGGCGGGGTACACCCTGGACTGGTCTCCAGTCACACATTATTTTCTTATATCTTTATCCACATGCTGCACAGATTTGTGTAATTCATTGGCGCAATTTCTACGTAGAAAAGTCTTGTTTGAATCTTTAGAAGAATGGGAAACAAATCTCAGCAAAAAAATGAAAAATGTGGATCGAGACATCCCTAGTATAAAGTATACGATTTTTGGTCAAAATGATTTCTTGTTGAGAAAATGTCACAAGTAATTTTAACCTGAAAACACAGTAGTGTGATAACATATTGTAAAGTAGTAAACCTCTACAGTACTTCTCTCTTGTTAGAACACACTGATTTATGCTGGTAATCAGTTCCCATTCAGTAATTGAGTGGAGAGTAGAAAGCAATTGCCTCACTTACAAACCAATGGTGACAAGACGGGCTGTTCACACCTCAGTTAGGATGTTAGTTCAAAATTAATCCAGCCACTTGCTGCCCTTTGGGCATCATACTTAGAAAAGACAAAAGGCTGGGCTGTGGGACTTCTAGTGTCGAAATATATGACCAGAACATATTTCAGATGCCATGGAAGGTCATGATGTTCATAGTGAGGGTATCACAGGAGTGAAATTAAAAGAAAATATGCGGAAACATAAAGTGAGTCATAATAATGAAAAAAATACAAATGTATTCATAGATTATTTTATTTTGTCATTGCCTTTTATGTATTGTCTTTGTCTTTTGTATTTGCTTTTTCTCATTGCATTTACCAGGTGGCTCAAACTCGCGGGTTAACCATTCCTGCTTGCAGTGGCTATGTACTAGCTAGTATGTTTAAATGTAGCTCCTAGCGTGGGTGACAGAAAAACTTTACGGACAGGAAGTAACATCACTATCATGCCAGCATGCATGATACATGACTTTGCATGAACGTCTTCAGCAATGGAGTCCATATCGCAGCTGCTGAGAGAAGCGGGTAACGGGCTGGATGGGACTAATCACCCTGGCTGAATGACTCGCCCACAGTCTTTGCTTTGACTTGCTAGTTGAGTCATCCAGTAAATGGAATGAGAAAAAACAAATGGAAAAAGAAAATGACTACATGTGTGTATTTTTTTAATTATTGATTCTGTTTCTATTTCCATATGTGTTTCCTTTTAATTTTGGCACTCCTGTGATTCCATATATTGTACTTATTCTTGTAAATATTGGTGACGGGGGAAGTGTGTTTCAACCAAATCATACAGAAATACAAAAATAAGCTTTTTCATATCTATTGATGTGCCCTAGAGAGAGTTTATGCCTTGTTACTTGTTACAGTTGGAGTGCTAAGTGCAACACGTTACATTGCTGGTAACTTGCGCTTGTATTTCTGACAGTTTTGTTTGTAAAATGTTACTCTGTAAATGTTTTTGTGTGTACAGACTGATTTCACTGTACATATTTTTGCACTGCGTGGGTTTTTTTCCCGGCGGAAATTAAACAAACCTCACCACAAGTATCCACTGGGCCACCATCAACTTTGTTTGTACAGTTTTTGCGCAAACTCCTAATTCAAACAGTTTTCATGGTAGCATTCCACTTGCTTTTATTTTGTATTTGTTTTAAATAGTTTAAATGGAGCTGAAGCAAACTGTGTTGCTCGGTGTGAAGGCGTCTGGGCAGCGTGTCATGATTGACACCTTCAGTCTCATTCAAACGAGCGTACAGAAAGCAACCCTAGCCCAGGTGCAGGAGTGTCCTCCATAATGATCAATATCTCCAGCCTTGTTCCACAAAAAGACGCAGGTGATCAATCCTGCTTAAACTTTGTCCTTCCTCTTTTCTCGCCGAGACGGGCTGCGTGATGGACCGTGTCTCTCCACGACCAGGCCCCTCCCCTCTTTTATCTCACCTGCATCCCCCGTCTTCATTTTTCCTTTCTGTCCTCAGCATCTCGCCATGCATCAGCTGCCCACTAATCACCTTCCCTTCTCTCCTAAATCTCACTTTAGCTTCCATCTTAGCTTCATTTCCTTTCCATCTCACCCTGTGGCTTTGTCTCCAAAATAGCTGATTCTGTTTTTTGTTGGCGCTGCGGCTAAACCCCTCCACTTGTACTGTAATAAAAAACCTTGTATGTCCACTTTCTGATGTATATTCTCCGTGCACATCAAATGAGTCAGTTCTTCTGCAACTGAGGCACTGCGACAAAGCAATTCCCTCTGCGAATCAGTAAAGTCTTTCTAAGTCTTAAATATGTTTTGTATTCCAGTAATCCCATTGGCTGCAAGAACAGTCCTTCAACTGTCCTCCTGCATTCACTTTGTTTTGAAGGCGACTGAACACAACTCAGCACAACTTGACAGTTGTAGCAGAAGAATATCAATTTAAACTGAGTTTAAGGCAGCTCTTTTAATTACTCTGAAGTTTTCTGTGGTTTGATTGCAGTTTTTGAGCACATGTAAGGTCAACATGGTATTTTTGAAAAATAAACTCTTTACTCCTTTTTTAGGGTAGAATTGCAAAAATGTACATTTTGCACTGTTGGATCTTATAGAGGTTCTAAGTTAAGTTTTTAAATGCAAAAAATGGGAGTGAGACAAAAAATGTTTGAGTAACTTTGTTACAAACAACCAACTAAAGTGAAATAGGCTGTTGATCGAAATTTTAAAAGCCAAAATCTTGGCAAAACTGTGGATTTAATGTCATTTTCTGTAATTCACACATTTTCAGTGGTATTCACACTGTTATGATCTCTTGACAGCAAAGGCAAAAAGGCTTTCTCTCTTTGACTGCGGTCTAGAGCCCCTTGCAGCATGCCATCGCTACTGAGCGTGGACGCAGTAAGATAGTCGTTTTAAACTTTGTAAACATTCCTAAGGGTTATGGAACAAAAAATAAAAAATGTCACCACCCCTGAGCCAGAGGTTCTGATGTCTGTCCGTAAATACACAGTATGATCCTCCGCCTTAATGAAGATTGTTACTGGCGATGAGTGCACCCCAATAGCCAACAGACAGTGTCTGTGCGAAAAAACGGGACATGGAAATGTAGAAGAAACCTTATTCTTTGCTGAGAAAAAAGAAAAAATCCTTGATGGATTTGATGGGTGCCAACGTTGCTGGCATGACAATGTGTTCCTACTTGAGATGTTTTCCACAGGGCACAGTGCAGGAGTTACCAGCATGATCCTTCAATGGATCACTGGAGATTTAGGTTGTGCAGGGGCGTCAAACAGCAGCTGGCTACGTGGAGATGTTGCCAGGGCCATTCCTCATGACTGAAGGCTCTGGTCTATGTGGTACTGACTGGGTTTTTCAACAAGACAACGCTGCTGTTTACAATTCCCACTTGATTAAAGACTTCTTCTTGTGGAACAACCTCACTGTTTTGGATCATCCTGTTTGTTCCCCTTATCTGAGTCCAATAGTGAACACTAGGGGATGCATAATAAGGGATCAAGCCACTGGATGTCCTTTGTGAAGCCATCTTCAGCACCTGGACCAGCATTGCCACTAGTCTCTTAGCCCTGGCATCAAGCATCTCCAAACCAATTTTCAGGTGATTAAAAAGAATGTCTTAGCTTCAAATCACTGAATCCTTTTGTGAAAAACGTTTAAAGCAGTTTCATTATGGTTTGCAATAAAATGCTTACTGGAAATGTTTTTTCTCTCTCTCTCATTTCTTCTTTTTGCATTTTGAAGCTTTACTTAGAACTATGTTAGGTCCATAAATGCAAAATGTAAATTGTTTCAACAGCTTTTAACATTTTTAGGAGTGTATTTATTTAGTTGCTATTACTGACATTGCCTGAACGACTTTTCACACTTTTTACGTGGCAAAGCACTATTAGCAATCTAAAAAAAAACAGTGCATGCGTGACCTTTGACATGTTTAAAGGTTTCTGGTCAAGTTTACATTTACATCATGATTAATAAACATGTGCCAGCGAAGGCATTTTTTTGGTTATAGACTTGCACACCAACCCTTCTCACTTGTACATGAAAAGACCCACATTTGTATGTCCAACTTACAGGGATTGTAAGGGTGAAGGTTTTTAATGGATTAAAGGAAATTCTGTAGCACATTTAGTTGCTTGTTGATTCAGCTGGTTTGGAGGTGTGTAATAATCCCGTGTGAGGAAACTGCTGAGCTTTATTACTTGTTTTCCGTGAGAGTCCCATCTTAGCTTGTTTTATTATTGTTAGTATTATCAGTATGGTTTTTTTTTAGCCTCAGTTTAGCTTGCAGACACAAAGCGTGCCCCTGCTGTCGATTCAAGCTGAAGGAGAGGGAACGCCTGGGTAACAAATGATAAAGTGTCAGCACCAGGAAATAGCTTACTTTGACGTGTGTGTGTGTGTGTGTGTGTGTGTGGATGTGAAGAAAAAGTCGGCCATGCTTGATTACACTTGAGCCAGTCAGCGAGAGTCTGCCAGCATTCGACCTTTCAGCCGCAGATCAAGACATTACAGATGTGGACGGTGTGTTCAGGTGGAGCGGTACACATCCACTCCTCTCTCCAATTTGGGCTTTAAGCGTGACAGCTGCCTGTCCTCTCGTGGACAAAATACAATGTCCGCCATTGATGAGCGGTATGGATCAGACAGAAAGGGAAGAAGATGGTTTTGAGGTCTGAGTTTTGTGCTGTAACTGCCACTGATTGCATGTAAGAATCATCATTACAGATGAATAAATCTGCATGTGAATCTTCAGTTTGACGTAATCTGCAAACACATTCCAGCATCAGCTGGACATGTTATATTACTTATAATATATTACTTATATTACCACTTATTAGGGCTGTCAAAGTTAATGTGTTAGGAACGTGTTAACGGACGTGTCCTTAAACGGCACTATTAGGAACCGCAGCGGAGGCAGTTCTGTGTGAAACTAGAAGAAGGAGCAAATATTGAGAAGAAATGCACTAAGAAAAAGGTATTTATAATGGCAAGAGTAGCTTGAAAACCCTGGCAGATGGCTCTCTCAACAAGACCAAAGTCGCTGTGACTTGAGTTTTCACAAAGTACGTTGCCTCTGGGACAATTGAGAACTGAGCACTGCAGGTAATGTTGTCAATTATACATATTAGTGTCCCATATAAGTATGGTTTTACATGCAAGCGGTCTCTCATTTTGCTTTGAACTGCTAGCAAAAATTTAGGCTGGGAGCTGCTAGTTAACGGCAAAACCGATGAGAGCTATTTGGGGCGCTAGTTAATGCTATTCCATAGACAGTAACATTATAGCAATCAAACTGAAAGCACTAAATTAATTCAGAACCACCATCCACCTGGAGTTTGTTTTTCAGAGAAGTTGTGTACCAACATTGTACACCTATGGCCAAATATATGCTTCAATAACTTTGCTGCTTCATTTTTCATTGATATGATTGCTCCCCAAAAATGCTTGTAAAACACTTATTGATGATTTCTTAAACAATACCGAGGCAGCGGAGTTACGGAAACAGTGTTATTGGTTGAAAAGGTTTTAAAAGTAGCATGGACAGAAAGTACTAGTATTACTACTCATAATAATAATACAGCACAGAAGAAACTGTATGGATGAATGATGATTACTACAATAACCCGTGAATAACATGGGAAGTGTGAGGATTGTATGTTTTTGCAGTAATACAGTGACTAAAGTAAGTACAGGGTTCCACAGGGTTCTGTATAGAATCCATTGGAATTCAGTATCAAAATGGGGGTTTCAGAAACTTTTCTTTAAGTGAGAAATTAGGAAAAATATTTACAATATTTACATTTTTTATGTATTATTATTGCATATTTTTTTGTTAAATATTTACTAATATTTGACAAATCTATAGCACGCACATACACTATATGAATGAATATGAATAATATACAACAGGGAATAGGTTTTATGTTACGGGCTTACATATTAACCTTCTAGGGGAGGATTTCCATGCCATTTCAATCAAACTAGAAGAGTGTCATGTGACTAAGACTTAGAGGGTAGCTGTTTGATTCTGTAGAGATGTGTTGATTCGATGCCACTAATACGGCCACATGTTGATGTGACAATTCACGTCTAATAGTCACATATGCAAACATGGTGGCTGACCGTTTTTTCCCTTTTAAGGACTATCTACTAATAAGAAACATGTCTGTTGCTTTGTGCTCCGAGTCCTGATCAAGAAGGGAACGCGTGCAGCTGACATGAGACAAAGTGTTGTTGTGTTTGAGCAGCCAGTAAAAGCAACCCAAAAAAAAAAAAGGCGACGTGCACACAGTGAAATATGCGAGATGAGGCCAAGACAACATTAGCTTGTGTTGAATTATTCATCTGACTCTAAAGCAGGACGGACCGTCGGAACATTTCTTTCTTCTGTGCAGTGTTTGTGAGTGTATGTGTGTGTGAGAACATGTAGATTGGCATGCTGTGTGTTTGTGTGTGAATGTGTTTTCCTCTTGTGGTATCCAGCCCTCTCGAGATGTTTGCTCCATCTTCATTAATGAGGCCCAGCACACACACACACACGCACACACACATACACTGAGTAGATGTCACAGTAAGCCAGTGAGACGTGTCTGCATGGTGAAGACAATGTTGTGCGCTTGCTGCCAGGATGGTCAACATGTTGTTGACTAACACAAACAGACACACAACGACGCACTAATGTGTTGTGTGTCTTGATTAGTCACCCCACTGCCAACTTTATTTCATAACTGTCTCTCCATCTGGACCTAATTAGATCTTCAATGCCAGCTCCGTCTTGGTTATTTAATTCATGTGTTTATATTCAACTATGTGCTTTTTCATTCATACAGTGGAGATGCTAAAGTCGCTGGTTGACCTCTGAAGTGATGACAATTCACAATTATTTTTCACAACATGTATTCATTAAAAAAAAAAAATATTTATATATATATCAGGTGATTTGTGATGCAGGTGATGTTCTTTTTTTAAAAACGTGTAAAAGGAGTCAACCACGCATTATAAATGTTTAAATCAATACAGCACATGCTTAACATTGTTCCACTTAAATATATCGAGATGACAAAAGATCGCTTACACAATTCAACGTGTCCAAAAAGGAGTAGGACTAAGCTGAGCTAATTGAATTCTAAATACAAAAAGTACTAAGATGTGTAATTTAGGTAAATTAAAAAAACAGAGAAATAATTCAGGGTGTGACAGTGTTTTGGGAATGTCTGCCAGAGTCTCCCGTTTGAGTCTTTGACTCTCATTTTTGACTGTGCTTTGCCTGGAGGACTTGGATATTGAATCAGAATGGGTTGTATTCCGTGCCTCCGTTACTGAGGCACCAGAGGTTAGGGCTGCCGTCACGCTAAAGAAAAAGTCTTTTGAAGCATGGATAGCTTGTGGGGCTCCTGAAGCAGCAAGCACAATTTTTGGTCTACCTCGAAGAGGTTCCGGCAAACCATTCAGTGCCTCAGAACAGGGAAGCAGTGCCCTGTCCACACTGTTTACAGTGGGGACAAAGGCCTGCTGACCTCAACTGAGGATATAGTCGGGTGGTGGAAGGAATACTATGAATATTAGTAATACTATGTAGTAGTAGTAATAGTAATAGTATGAAATCTTGCTGGCATACCTTCTATAGACGACAAAGATTAAGAGGACATTAACACAGAAATGTAACCACCAGGGCTGAGGTATCTGAGGTAGTCAAAAATGTATCTTCCTGAAAAATGTACGGGTTTGGTGGCACGCTACTCTGTGCCATTTGGTCCTACAACTGAAGCAGGACCCTTCGAGTCGATTTTTATGCACCTAATTTCAAGGCGTCCTTGGGTCCAGGTTGGGGGCCTTAGGATCTGGTCTCTGCAATTCGGAGACAATGTGGTCCTAATGGCCATATCAGGCTGTGACCTTCAGCCTTTGCCGCTGCAGTTTGCAGCTGAGTGTGAAGCTACTGGGTTGAGATTCAGCAGCTCTAGATCTAAAGCTTTGGTTGTCAGTTGGAAATGGGTGGGTTACACCCTTGGGAGTGAGGCCTCGCAGGTGCAGGAGTTTAAGTACTGTATCTTGGGGTCCCATTCAGAAGGGAGGGAAGGTTGGGGCGTGAGGTCGACTGGCGATGCGGTAGCTGCAGTAATGCGATCGCTGCACCGGACCGTCATGGTCAAGTGTGACTTGACGTCTGGAATTCCCTAATGAGACTGCTGCCCCCGCGACCTGGACCCGGATGAACGGAAGAAGATGGATGGATGTACGGACAAAAAGTTCATAAGGGCAATTGGAATACTTCTTTGTTGTTGAAAACATTTCACCTTTAATCCAAAAGCCTTCTTTTTTAAGATTTAGAACATACTTTATAGATTCCTTCTTCATAACAGCCATTTAATAGGCTGATAGCTTTTATTTGTTTTTTCAATGGAATAGGATATGTTGTTTTGTTGCCGAGCTTTAAAGGTGAACCATTAGAGGTGGCAAGTTTAAATGTGAATGAACACGCAGCAAGTCATGCATACCGCTGCCGCCCATCACGAGAAAAGACACACAATAACCCCAAATGATGAAGCACGTCCATTCCATGGCTAAGTTAGCGTGTTGTTGTTGTGTGGACGAATAAAGAGAGTGAAACTGGGAGGCCATGAGAGGAGACGGGAAATTACATTTATTCATGTGCTTTCGCCAAATGCGCTTCTCACGAGAGACACTAGTGTTTGTACCTCGAAGACGACGAGGGAATGGAGAACTGTCACTAAACATCATTCATCATTTATTATACCACTTTACATTCAGACTAAGAAGCTAGATGGTGGGTGGAAAATGAAGATGAAATATCAACGAGAATGTAGAGAACGACTGAACTGACTGACTGGAGTAATCACATTTGAAGAACACAACTAAGCCAAACGCTAAGGGTTCATTTGGATGAAAGATGATGAACAAATATGTAAGCATTTTAAACCCGCCGGTCGCACGGTGGTCGAGTGGTTAGCATGTTGGCCACACAGTCAGAAGATCTGGAAGATCTGGGTTTGAACCTCCGGGTTGCTTCTCTGACATGTGTGTGTATACGAAACAGCAGTGAGAGAAAGCCGTCAACGGCAATCATTTTATTTGGGCTGAAGGAACATTTTCTCATCCAGTCGTGACTAATATAGAAATGTATTTGTTAGTGTGTTCTTTTAAACCACCATTGGTAACGTGTCATGGTGGCCGGTGGTGGTTTTCTTCTTTGCTTCTTGTAGTTTTGGGTTTAAACTCGTGTAATTTGGGGCTGAACTAGGACAGTAGCTTCCAACGTTTAGCAGACTGTATATACACATGTAGTCATAATAGTAGTATGATAATAGTATTAACTCTCTGCCTCGTGACAAATTCAGCGACTTTTTCTTGACTTTGAGAATGATGCTACTCATTCCCTCCGTATTTAGGCAGAAAGGCTCTCTCACCGCAGAGATTGTCCACTCCTCGCAAAGAGTCTGATAGTGTCTTTATCCGCACGCATTAGGAATTGTGATTCTTTTTTTTCATCGGAAATGAGAATAAAAATCCTTATTGCAGTGGTTTTCAAACTGGGGGCTTGTCATAACGCCTGTCATGAATGGAGGGAGAGTGGGAAGGATTTGTGAATGTGGGATGAAAAGCTGGATGGACAGATGATGGAGATACTGGACAACAATGTTGCACATGATGAGTAACTGCTGCGTGTGTGCGTGTGTGTGTGTGCGTGTGTGTGTGTGTGTGTGTGTCTATGGCAATGAGAGAGGGGGTTAGCAGGCAGTAGGGGAGTGTTAAGAGTCATTGGTGCGACAGATGCAAAGAGAAGCTTTTTGCAAAATGCCACCAGAGACATCACAGTTTTTCTTCTCTGAGGAGTCACACTTGTTGGAAAGAACTGAGACTGTGTGTGCGTGTGTGTGTATGTGTGTGTGTGCAACCTTTGACATTCTTCCTTGTATTGTGGGGACAGTATGATCAGTCAACACAAGAAATATGCAGGGATGACTCCCATTTACTGTATTTTGTGTGTGTGTTTTCCCAATGTGACCTTTTGCTTCTTCTTTACATATTTTTTCATCTTGCTCTTGTCTTGTCTTGCTTTTTTTCTTCTTAAAAGCCAGAAAGTGTTTTTTTTGTTGTTTTTTCATGCAGTCATGCCATTAGGTCCGTATTTTCTGAGCATCGCTGACAGCTAAAGGAAGGCCTCATTGTCAATAATACATTGAACAATGTGCAAAAAGCTGAGATGCTAGTGAGAAGATGAGACTAATAAAAGAACAGAGATGTGGATTTCCTTCTTGGGACAGTGAAGAAGAAGACCAGGAGCATAGGGGATTATGTGGTCCAAAAAGTTGTACACTTTTGGATCATTTGTCATAAATGCACAGAAGCCGGATGGACGGGTGAGATCAGGGAGGTGGTGTTGTTGTTTTGGAAGGGGGGGGGGTCTTGAATCCCCCCAGAGATGAGAGGAAGATGCAGTGTGGCAGGCCAACAGATAGATGGACATGCAGGTAGACGCCGCACAAAATTGCTTGCTGGGAGGTCAAATTTACTTCAACCCAGGTCACATCAAACAGGGTCCTCTGTGAGGGGATGCACACACACGCACACAAAAACACATTTTTCAAGTAGATTTTGGCGGCTTTTGCTTTTGCTATATGAAAGCTGGAACCTTATTGGAAAGATGAAAGGCTCTGCTTGTGTGAAATATGAAAATACACACGAGGGAGAAGGAGAGCGAGAGGACAGTGGAACCTTAAAAGCCCCAAACAATCTTTTAAGGATGCTGAATGTTGCTTTTTTAGTTTGGATTTTCCCCAATAAACAATCTGGTATAATCTATATGCATATATTACGACTTTCAAACTTAACCCTTTAATAACTTTAACGCCACATTTTTATTTGATGCACGATTAGCATGGGCACATCGTGTTTGACCCTCGGCCCACACTGTTGTTTGAGGAAACAGAGCGGCGCCCCAGCTGATGGCGAGCCACAAGCGGGAACAGACAATAAGCGAAATTGGACAAAGATAAGGGCACCCTCAATGGAAGGCTTAGCCTCCAAGCCCCGGCAGATGGTTCTCCCGACAAGACCAAAGCCACTTGCATCCACTGTCGCTGCAAGCCAAACCGTCACCGGAGAAAGATGAGTCCCAAACACCACCCGCTGAGTTATGAGCTGTTAGTTACCAGCAGGCATAGCCGAAGACAGCTACCTGTGTAGTGTGTACTTGTGTCACCTTAATATGTGGAGACAAAGGCGGAAGTGAGTGAGCTCGATGAGATGGCAGTAAAGGCAGGCAGGGGAATTTATTAGCGTTGTTATTATTTATTAGAGTTTGCCAAAGAAGACTGAATAAAACAAGACTCGCTGTGTCATACTTCCACGCTTTTGAAGTCACCAGACCAAGAAAAGTGTGATGAGGTGTGTGTAAAAGACTGTTTGGAAGTGAAGTATAAGCTATACAAAAAAAAAAAAAAAGAGGCAAACATACCAATCGCTCTTTTCCAAAGTCAAAGTTGTTGTGTGTAAATGTTTAGTTTTGCCTAAAAACAATAATAGATAATAGGTCTGCTTTTATGGATGACTAAGGAAATGAAAAATAGATTTATTTTTTTAACATCCGAAAAGATTGATCAAATACCAAAATAGTAATTAATATTAATAAAATGAATATTAATTGGGTAATTGATTAAGCATCAAGCCATAGATTAATTGTTAGATAGAAGTCTGAGATATGTTGACGTCTTGACCCCCATTTTAATCTATTAAATGAAATTACACATTTTCATGCATATTTTGGTAGTTTTTCAAACTGTATGTCTGAGGTTCCATTCAGTAGTTGAATTTTTTAGAGCAGAATAGAAGTGATGGGTAGCAAGATGCGATATCACTAATTTTGTTTCCAATTTGATTTGGTGTAAAATTCAAGCTGGTATTGGCGGTACTGATTCAATACAGATAATTTGTGCAAATGCACCTAATGTGTCTGGTCAGGTTTACAATATAGTGTATTTCAAATCATATCATAATGAATACAAGACATCAGAATAATTTATTGATTTATCATAAACCTTTTATATTGAGGAAGCGTGTTGCTTTGCAAAATTGAATATGGATGAATATAGCTGCATTTGCTGTGGCTGGCTGGCCGGCTGGCTGCCTGTATGGAAAACACCCAAGGTGCAAGTCCTCAAGTTCAAATTGCAAAGTGTGCTTATTTTTGCCATGTTTGCCTTATTTTGTTGCTGAGGTTGTTTTTTCAGTCCCACACGGTACTCCGCCATAGGAGCATAGTTTGCCCTCTCCTCTTGTTGGTACCTTTCCTTCCCCTTCTTTTGTCACCCAGTCATCCTGTCCTGTCCACCCTGTCTTATTGTATGATATGTTGCATGGACGGGTGATTGCACAATTTTGCTTGTACCTTTATAAGAGGCCATTCTGATTTTGATTCTAATAGACGGCCACTGCCAGCATAGCAAGCTAGACACTAACTAGTTAGCCTCTAAGGAGGTGTTTCAGACAGAGTGGGGAAGGACGAAGAGCAACCAAAACCTACCACTTCCACACAAAATGAGAGAAGAACCTTTTTTTCCCATTTGATCTCAACCATGGCATATCGACTCGGCTCTGCTGGCTCATTGACCAGTCTCCGTGCTGTGTGAAAAGTAATGTATCTAATGTCATATTTCATCTTTACTGATGCCAAGAGACCACAATACTACATACTGTATAACCGTTCTCAATATTTTCTTACTAATACTAGGCTGTAGTCAACCACGACCAGTCATTTATTATTTTTTGAAAAAAACATGCTATAGTGAGCGAGCAATGTTTGAATCTCAATCGGGCAAGGGATGACTATACACCACAAAACCACTCCCAAATGTTGTAAGTTGTCGTTGTATTTCAACTAAACAAGCTTATTTTGAAATCTGGCTCATTAGCAGTTGTTAGCGGCACAGGTCATTGCAGAGTTATATTAACAGAGCGAAAGCAGCATGAAAGCGTGTAAAACCATCACTCAGTATTTTTTTAAAATAAGGCTTTTAAACCTGCTTTGCTTTAAGTAGAATTAGCTCTGCACGCTTTGAGCCTTAATGAGCCATGAAAGATACACACACGGCTGCCAGTAGTTTTCTTGGAATAATTGTGTGTATTATACAGCAAATACGCCTTTGCTTACGGCAGTTGAACCTTTGTTTATGGCTCCTAAATGAGTGAAACACTGCCTTCGAGCTTCTTTCAAGAGCAATAAAAGCGCTAAATGCTTAATGCCGCCTCTAAATGAGCGACGATGTCTCAGGAGGTAGAGAAGGTCGTCCAGAAACCCAGAAATTGTATTCCAGTCACTGCTGCTGTGTCCTTGGGCAAAACACACAAAACCATACGTAGGAGGTGTTACCACACGCACGGGCTCTGCAATTTTTGAGAAATTTGTTGGCTCTGGACAGCACGTAGAGGAAGTAGGGTATTAGTGTGTTTGCAAGTGTGTCGTATTATGGAGAAAGTGTTTTGGAGCTCCGGAAGAACCAGAGAACCAGCCGCCATGGGCGGGCAATTTGCATTAATGTCGGATACGCTATGGGAGAAGCTGCCGCGCGTCCACGAATGTCAGGAGAGCAAGAGTGTTGGACAGGAGGAGCTGCCCGCAGTGGCCGGGTAAGGTGCATTAATGTTGGATGCACTATGTGAGCAGCCCCTGTGAGTCCACGGAGGTCGGGAGAAGCAGAGTGTACAGCTGCAGGCCACCGCGGTAGTAGCTGCTGCCGTGGCTGGGGAATGTACACAATTACTTTAAGTATTTTTAAACTTCAGACACACAAGGGTCATTCCTCCCGTCTTGCCCCTGCGGACTGGCTGCATGTGTGGCTTTCCTGCAGGCACTCGGACAAAATTTGCATCTCAATTTTCCTCCCATGGGCTTTGCATGCCATCTGCGGGTTTCAAAATCCATGTGGACCACGTATGTGTTTCCTGCGATTTTCCCATTTTTGCACGTAGCCAGAAGGTAGGAGGACGTACGTCAGGATGTAAGGCCCGCTTCAGGTACATTCCCTTTAGTGCAACCCATACTGGTTTATAATATATACAGTTTGCACAAGTTGACAGCCACCTTTCTGGCTACAAATGTAGACTACCACTACTTGTGTGTGACTGTGGAACGGATAATGTGTTTTTACTGTAAAACCCTTTAGGTGTTGTGAAAGGCCCTGTATAAATCCAATCAATTATGATCATAATTATTTTTAAATGAGGAACCCTCGCCATGTAAATTGCTGTCAGCCAATAAGCATGCTGCGTTTAAAAAAAACACAGGTGGACACTTCAGCATGCCTCCTGCATCATGTTGCAGTGTTTTTGTATTTCACAGCCTTTAGAGACGTTTTTTACAGCTGACACCGTTATTGAACTACTCAGAAAAAGAAATAAATAAAGACAAGGCAGGTGCTAAAATGAGATGAAGAAGTGAGAAGAAAGAACAAGCTGGAAGGAAAATAGGATTTGAGCCCCACAGACACTTTCACCACATTTCACTCCTAATCTACAAAGGTGACCAAATATCCTGTTTTCCCTGGACATGTCCTGTTTGTACGTCTTGTCCTGGCCACCCTGGTGTTTGGAGTTTTTGGTATGTTTTTTTTCAAGAAATTTATGTTTTTGTTATTTTCATTGTGCCGTTAAATTGACCGGCATTAGAGAACTAGGCTGCATGTGACCCATGCAGAACCATGTAATCCCTCAGACGCCAAAAGGCCAAGGAAAAAGCAAAACATACCCATGGAGTTAATCCTCTGATGCTTGCCAATTTTACATTTTTGCAGCTTTAGAGGTCACATGTTTCCCCAAAATATTAGTTTCATTTAAATCTATTTGATCTCAGCGTTCTGTGTTGGTGATGTACAATGGAGTGAAATCATGTTTACTCTCTTCCTGATTTCTCATTTTTCACTAGAGTGTTTCAGATCATCAAACACATTTATATATTTGTCAGTGACAACACAACTAAACACAAAATTCAGTTTTTAAATTGAACTTGTTATTGTTAAGGGAGAAAAACACCTTAACGCCATGGCTTGGGTGGTAAGAGTAGTCATCTCCTTGGATAAGTATTCTTGGGCAAGATCCTGAAGCCCCAGTTACTCCTGATTCTGCATTATCAGTAGGCAAAGGCTTAAACAGTTTCAACGTGCCTGCTAATGGTGGCCCCCTAAACCTAAAAACTAGTCGGGCCACCCTTAGCAGGAACAACTGCAATCAAACATTTGTGATAACTTGCAGTAAGTTTCTTACAGCACTATGGTGGAATTTTGGTCCACTCATTTTTGCAAAATTGTTGTAATTCAGCCACATTGGAGGGTTTTCAGGCATGAACCGCCTTTAAAAGGGCATGCCACAGCATCTCAATAGGATTCAGGTCAGGACGTTGACTAGGCCACTCCAAAGTTTTCATTTAGTTTTTCCTCAGCCATTCAGAGGTGGACTTGCATATGTGTTTTGGATCCTTGTCCTGCTGCAGAACCTAAGTTGGTTTAAACTTCAGGTCACCAACAGATGGCCGGACATTCTCCTACAGGATTTTTTGGTAGACAGCAGAATTAATTTTACAATTTATCACATCGAGTCTTCCAGGTCCTGAAGCAGCAAAACAGCCCCAGACCATCACACTACCACCGCCATATTTCATGTTGGTATGATGTTCTTTTTTTTTAAAAAAGTGGCGTGCGCCAGATGTAATGGGACACACACCTTCCAAAAAGTTAAAAATTTGTCTTGTCAAAAAGATGTTTTCTGGCAAAATTCTGACAAACTTTAATGTTTGTTCAGCAGTAGTTTTTGTCTTGGAACTGCCATGCAGACTGTTTTAGCCCAGTGTCTTTCTTATGGCAGAGTCATTAACACTGACCTTTGGATGTTGTTGTGGGGTCTTTTGTGACCTCATGAGTCGTCGCTGGGCTTTTGGGGTAAATCTGGTTGGCCGGCCACTCCTGGGAAGGGTTATCGCTGTTCCATGGAGACAATGGTTTTATAACTTTTTCCAGAATTATACATCTGAAGGAAAGAATATATGTGGGTGGTTGTGTGTGTATATATATATATGCATATACAGTATGCTTTTAAACTGTACATAACTGTATATATATGCATTTATGTATACATCCACATACCACATCATATTCAGAAATTTTACAATGAAGCTGAGACAAAGGCGGGATTGGAAGAAGAGGGAAGCAGAAAATGAGCTTAAAAAAAGATGGACAAAGTCATCTAAAAGGGTGTGAAGTAGAATAAGAAGAAGAGCCAGGAGCAGCCATGCTAGCGCATTCAGAGGCCGGCCTTATGAGTCACAAGTGTGTTATTCATTTGTGCGTGTGCAGCGTGCACGTTCCGCTGTTTGTGCAATCGTATCCAAACATTGACCACAGCAAGGCTTATGCATGCCTCCCCCCCCACCACTCACACAGAAGATACTGCTGGTGTTTTCTGGCAGAAAAAGCAAAATTGAGACACAGCTAAGTCTTACCACTATGACATAAAACGTTCATTTTAATATCCAGCAGCTTGCACAAGGTTGACTATCAGATATTTTAAAGTTGAATACAAACCACACTATAAAGCAGTCGAACCATGAATTATTTAGACTAATAAAACAAATGATAAAAATTCAATGTGATAAAAGTCCAATTTACAAAATAGAAATGTTGTTGTATACGTAAGAAGACTTCTGATTGTGGTGCATCACAGAAAAGGAAAGTGAAAAGTAAAGTGAAATTAGACATCGGTAAAAAGCTGAGAAAGTGGAGAAAC
>QODF01000261.1:3261193-3276770 GCA_024372805.1 Oostethus manadensis | reverse complement strand
GTGGCTCGGGCATCTGGTTAGGATGCCTCCCGAACGCCTTCCTGGGGAGGTGTTCAGGGCACGTCCAACCGGTAGGAGGCCTCAGGGAAGACCCAGGACACGTTGGAGAGACTATGTCTCTCAGCTGGCCTGGGAACGCCTCGACATCCGCTGGGAAGAGCTAGACGAAGTGGCCGTGGAGAGGGACCTCTGGGCTTCCCTGCTTAGGTTGCTGCCCCCGCGACCCGACCTCGGATAAGCGGAAGAAAATGGATGGATGGATCTTTATGTTTGCAGCCTGAAATGTGGCAAAAAGTCGCAAAGTTCAAGGGGGGCCGAAAACTTTCACAAGGCACTGTAAATATCTTGATTTTAACCACACATGTAAATATTTTTTAATTTTCCTAGTCATTCATAAAGGCAGACATATTATCTTTGTGTTTCAGGAAAACAAGATACACATCACGTTCATCACCATTGACTTTTTCTTAGGTTTTCAGAGAGAAATGCATGTATAGCGTGAGCTGTCTTCATCATTAAATTGCATCTTTAAAGCGCCTCCTGACCGACATCAGTTTTTTCACACAATGAATGACCTCAGGAGTTTTTAGGACCTCAGGACTGCTCTTATTTTAAATACACCCTTTTCAATCAATTACTAAATTACACATACTCATGATAGTGTGCATATCTGCTTTTTTTTTTGTTGTTATTGTACTTCACCTACTGGTAAATGATTTGACATGTAGTAATACCATTTCCATCGAAACAGTGATTGATCTGGTTATTCATGATGGACTACTATTACTTTGAACACAACTGTATATTAATACTTAACTAGATACTGGTTGTTGCTATAATTTGTTGAACACAGACAATGTACCTCATCCATCTACCTCTTGGCCTTCTGTGTCAGGTGTACCGAGGCAGCATCGAGGAGAGATCTGGATGTTCCTCTCTGAGCAGTACCTGCTCAAACAGACTGTACCCTCTCGGCCACCGACCAATGACACGGCGTATAAAGAGCTGCTCAAACAACTCACCTCGCAGCAGCACGCCATCCTAATTGATCTGGGTAATGCAAACACTATATACTGTATTTCAACTCTTTTAGGTGGTCGAGTATTGGACTCCCAACCTGATTGTTGAGAATTCAATCTTCACTCCCTGTATGACCATGTTGAAGTATTCTTGGGCAAGATATTGACACAGCTTCTGATGCTTTGGGTGATTTTGGTAACAGTGTCAAAGCAGTTAAAAGTGGAAAATCGCTGTACAAGTGAAAGCCTATCTACCATTTATCATTTATTATCATTTACTCATCATTTTTCCCCTTCCTGATTTTTTTTTTTTGCATGTTTGTCACACGTAAGTGTTTCAGATCATTAAACAAATTAAAATTTTAGTCAATGACAACACAACTGAACACTAAAGGCAAACAATGAAATGAATAATAAATGAAAAATGTTATTATGAAGGAAGAAGAAAAAATACAAACCTACATGGCCCTGTGTGAAGAAGTGATTGCCCCCAATTACAAAAATAACTTAACTGAGATCAATTTAGTTCTTTCAGTCTGGAAATGGTTATAAAACAATTTCTAAAGCTTTGTGACTCCAGCGAACCACTGTGAGAGCCATTATCCACAAATGGCAAAAACATGGAATAGTGGTGAACCTTCCCATGAATGGCCGCCAAACCAAAATTACTTTGAAGGCTGGGGCGACAACTCATCCAAGAGATACCTAAAGCCTTAGTTAAGGTCAGTGTTCATGACTCTACCATAAGACACTGAGCAAAAATGGCTTGCATGGCGGAATTCCAAGACGAAAACACTGCTGAACAAAAATAACTTTAAACCTTGTCTCAATTTTGCCAGAAAACATCTTGATGACTTTTGGGAAAATACTCTGTGGTCTGATGAGACAAAAGTTGATCTTTTTGGAAAGTGTACATGGCATTACATCTATAACATGTAATGCCGCATTTCAGAAAAAGAACATCATACTAACAGAAAAATATGGTTGCTAGTGTAATGGTCTGGCACTGTTTTGCTGCCTAAGGATTTGGAAGACTTGCTGTGATAAATGAAACCATGAATTCTGCTGTCTACTAAAAATTCTTGAAGGAGAATGTTAAACCATCTTTTTGTGTCCTCAAGCTGAAACCAACTTGGTTTGTGCAGCAGGACAATGATCCAAAACACACCAGAAAGTACACCTCTGACTAGGCCACTCCAAAGTCCTCATTTTGTTTTTCTTTAGCCATTCAAACTCCTGACTTGAATCCTATTGAGATGCTTTGGCATGACCTTAAAAATGCGGTTGATGCTGGAAAACCCTCCAATGTTTCTGAATTACAACAATTCTGCAAAGATGAGTGGGCCAAAGTTCCTCCACAGCGCTGCAATAGACTCATTGCAAGTTATTGCAAAGGCTTGATTGAAATTGTTGCTGCTAAGCATGCCCCAACCAGTTATTCGGTTTACAGGGCAATCACTTTTTCCCCACAGGGCCATGTTGGTCTTTCTCTCTTAATAACGGAAAAACTGCATTTTGTGGTCAGTTATGTTGCCATTGACTTTTACATTTGTTTGATTATTTCAAACATTAAATGTGACAAACGTGCAAAAAAAAAAAAGAAATCACAAAGGGTGAGAACACCTTTTTTGCACCACTGTATACTGAATGTATACCCGCTGAGTTTAATGAGAAGTTCTGTCTTTCTCAAGATGATCCATCCATCCATTTTCTTCCGCGTATTCAAGGTCAGATCGCTGGAGCAACAGCCTAAGCAGGGATGCCCAGACTTCCTGCTCCTTTGCTACTTCCTCCATGTGTACCCACAAATCCCGAGACATTTACAGGCCAGTTGAGAGACATAGTTTCTCCATTGTGTCCTGGGTCTTCCCCGAGGTCTCCTACCAGTCGAGCATGCCCTGAACACCTCCCCAGGGAGGCGTATGGGAGGCATTGATACCAGATGTCTCCGCCACCTCATCTGGCTCCTGACAGTGCAGAGAAGCAGCGGTTGTACTCGGAGTTTCTCCTGGATGACAGTGCTTCTCACCTTATCTGTAAGGGAGAGCACTCCCACTCTACAGTATGAAGAAATCAAATTTCTGCTGCATGTCACTGTCAAAGTGTGTTAAGTTTAACAATTTGTTATTGTGTTTGAATTTTGGTACTTTAGATTCGACATGCTCAAACTGCCATAGGTAATTGTTTTTCTTGCAACAAATAAAGTGTATTCTTAAAAAGTGCATAACTGTGAATAGGAACCACAAGGCCAGTAAAAGAAACATGCTGAGCCAACAACTTCACTTACATAAGGGTTAGTGAATTTAAAACTGACATTACATACTTTTTGTATACTTAACAAAAATATAAACACTTGTTTTTTTGAAGATCTAAAACATTTTCCATGCGCACAAAAGGCCTAGCTCTCTCAAATATTGTTCACAAATCTGTCTAAATATGTGTTCATGAGCATTTATAAGTAATCCACCTCACAGGTGTGGCATATCAAGATTCTGACTAAACAGCATTATTGCTGTACAAGTTGCCTTAGCTTGGCCAAAATGAAAGGCATCTCCAAAATATGCTGTTTGACTGTATTGTCTGGCTAACGCAGACATATTCACGTCTATAGCACAATATTGTGTTTTCACGTTTATGATCAACACTTTCCATGCAAGAAAGAAAAACACACACGTAGTGACATACACCCCACCCAATGAGTTCCCAATAGAGCCACACCCACCTGTGCAACCTTTTTTGTCTTGTGATTGTTTTTGTAGTTTCATCACCAGAGACAGTTAGATCACATGGCCAGCTTGTTAGTCCTAAACAAGAATTGTGTGCCATGTAAGCATGCATAACATGGACTTAAATAAATGTGAGACAACATTAGGATGAAGTACAATTTATGATTGTAAGGTGCAGCCCTGCCGCACCCATCTCAGATGCACAATACACACACATACAAGCACTTTTCCTTCAGGCATGGGAGGGAATGGTGGCGTTATGGTCACAAGCAGAAGAAAAAGCCCCACAGCACATTCCACACATACACATTCACACCATTGTCTTCTTCGAAGCTTTGCCATCCTTCACTGTAAGTGGAGAAGTCCTCAGCAGCAAAATTCAACACACCTGCTAATTATCAATAGGTCCACCTCAGAACAACTTTTAACAATGCTGACTCCTTATTATGTTGTCATTTTTGAAAAGAGACGTGTCCCGTCAGCCATTACACGTTAAGCCTTTCAAAGGAGGGTATGCAAGCTCGGCACAAAGCCGCATTCATGCATGTGTTTTCGCGAGCTTGTTTGCAGTCATGATATTGTGGAATGGGTTGACACATGCTTCTGTGCAGCAAAGTGGGAAGTCTAGCATCCCTGGGTCCTTGGGAGTTCAGGAAGGCTGATGCGTGAACACACCCAGAGGCTTTGGTATCTGATTCTGTGTCAGATATCAATCAAGTGAAACACTGTTGTTGTGCATTTATCGGTTTGATCTTGTGTAACAAACAGAAATCATGCACATGTCTTGCAGCATAGGTGTTATGTGACTTTTGTTTTCTGTGGCAGGTCGCACTTTTCCCACTCATCCCTATTTCCAAGCCCAGCTTGGGGCCGGACAGCTGTCTCTGTATAATGTCCTGAAGGCCTACTCACTGCTGGACCCTGAGGTATCCTATGGCTTGTGTCCACCTAATAGATGCATGGTTTTTCTGAGCTTCCCCTTTTGTCCCTTGGATATCCGCATAAATAGCATGGTTATTACGATCGTTGCTATAGGTGGGGTACTGCCAGGGCTTGTCCTTCATCGCGGGAGTGCTGCTGTTACACATGGGGGAAGAAGACGCCTTCAACATGCTCAAATTTCTCATGTATGACGTTGGCCTCCGCAGACAGTATAGGCCTGATATGATTATCCTACAGGTAAAATTCATCCGCCCAACATGGAGTGTGTAGTTTTTATTACTTTATAATGTGAAAGTATTTGATCACGGAACTATTTGTAATTTTTGAATTATATAAAAGATCAGTCTGTGTGAAGAAAGTGAAAGCTTGGCATTCAATTGCCAAGATTACAGGGATTAGTTTAGCACTATATGATTGTTTTGTTATTTTAGAAAGCATAGTTGCACCATAACTGTTGTATTGTTGAAAATTAGACCTGCATAATTGATAGGATTTACTTTCACAATCATCCGGTTGGTTTTGAAACTGATAATATTGTGTTTGGACTGGAAAGTGTACCTAATGTGCCTGAGTGTATGGCAACAAAGTTGCTAAAATTGTGACAAACCTGTTCATCCTGCCAGATTCAGATGTACCAGCTGTCACGTCTGCTCCATGACTATCACCGAGATTTGTACAGCCACCTGGAACAGCATGAAATTGGGCCTAGCCTGTACGCCACGCCATGGTTCCTCACTGCCTTTGCCTCACACTTCCCCCTTGGCTTTGTGGCCAGAGTCTTTGGTAAGACAGAGAAGACTGTCTGATGCATGTTCTTTTGTTTTACAGTGCATGCATACGTTCTAGATGATGCGGTTATACAGTAGATCAATTACAACCTAGTGCTTTCTTCAGATGTGCTCTTTTGTCATGTGTAAATGTCATGGTCACACCCACACTAGTGTAGCTTGTCTGTGCTTTCCCCTGTTGCTTCATCTAAAAAAAATGTTCATGCCTGATTTCTTACATGGTGCTCAGTTACTGAACCAGACTCGCTGTCTCCAAGGGTTCATCTAAGCATGACTTTGTGTGTGTGTGTGTGTGTGTGTGCGTGTGTGTGTGAGTGCATGCTCGCACAATATTATCATATATTGGGCTTCATGCTTCCACTCCCATTTTTTTGAAAGCTTATGCGTTCTCATGTGACCATTAACCTTCCCTTATATATTCAAGCATTCAAAGCACTCTGCTTTAGTTAGTTGTTATTGACGTCAACATCCATTGTAAAATAAATAATGTAAATACCTTATGTCTGTAGGTTGGGAATCTGTTCCATTGTAACGTTTGTTTTGTATCCACTTGTCAGATATGTTGTTCCTGCAGGGACCAGAGGTCATCTTTAAGGTGGCCCTGAGCCTCCTGGGGAGCCACAAGCCTCTGATCCTGCAGCATGACAGCCTGGAGTCTATTGTGGACTTCATCAAGACCACACTTCCCAACCTGGGCCTGGTGCAGATGGAAAAAACTATCATCCAGGTTGGATCAGTAGTAATACAGTATATATTTTTTTAATGACTACCATCAATCAGCAATTATTTAAATTTTGTTGAGGGGTGACTGCAGCACTTCACAACAGGTTAAAAAAACGTAGAGTGAAGAAACATTTCCATGTGTACAGCATAGGTAACTGCAATCTTCTCCTCCAATTTCTTGGTTACCAGGGTGATGGGTGCCTTCTTTCTGTGAGTATTTATGTGAGAAGGAGCGGCTGCGATGACAGCGGTGGCTCAACTTTTAAGTGTGCGCACTTGGTGTGGCTGCTCAGCTGTGAGAGCTATGCTCCATCTCTTTCCTGGTCTCTCGGGCCTGTTTGAACTTGCTGTGGCCTCAAACCCACTTCCACCCATCCGTGGCCAGGCAGCTCTCGTCTAACCTGTAGTTGACTTCTGCTTTATAGGTCAAATTTTAATGTTCCTAATACATAAATAGTAGATTTTTTTGTCCCCTCCCCCCCACACCGTATTTAACAGTTTGTATTATTTGTTATTTTTAGCCTCAGGTGAATAACCACACCTCACATTCAGCCTGTCAGGGTGAGGCAGTCGTACCTGTAAATGCCTGGAGCCAGGAAGTGGCTATAGGCTTACAGTCAAAAGCTAATATCTCTACCAGATGTGTTGTCACTGACAAGCCTGTTCTCACAAGAAATGTATGTCCTGAAAAGTAACAGGGCATAATTAGTAGAACACCTTGTGTTAACTTACCTAAAAAATTGTGTGTTTTAATCATGGATGTTCAAAGGGCCATTTGCAGCCCACAGCGTGTTTTTCATTGCTCCACAGCAAATTCTAAAAATAAAATTAAGCAAGGCCTGCGTCAGAACATGTTGATTAGGGGCACACTGAAAGGAAACAATGCTAGATGCTAATTAAATGCTAGCTGTTTTAACGTTTTAGCATGTGTCAGTGAAAAAAGGACAGTACAGCACAGTAAAGTGTTTGCCCCCTTCCTGATTTCTTACTTTTTCTGTTGGTCACACTTCAATTTTTCAGATCATCAAACAAAGTTAAGTCAATGACAACACAACAGAACACAAACGCAGTTTTCAAATGAAACTGTATATTATTAAGGGAGAAAAAAATCCTGTTATACAGAAAACTTTACACTGTTAGACTGGCACATGTACCTCTTCAGTCATGATTGTCTTTTTTTTTTGTTGTTGTTTCATTGGATTGACTAATGCATGTGTGATGATGATTTGTGTGTGAGTCGAACATGTTTCACTGTAGCTTTGGAAGTATGCATTACCCTTATAATTTGAATGAATTAGCAAGTGAGTCGTGTAGGAGCTTGTAGGTAATTTCCCTCCTAGTACCACCTGGCCATATCACGTTGTCTATAGGTAGCCATGGCTGTAAGTTACACTATAGATATAGCATAAGTACAAGTATGCCTAAAAGGTATTGCAATTGTGACTTGTAGGTGAAGCAAAGCTCCACAAATAAAATATAAATACAATGGAATCTTAAGGTCAAAGTGTTCAGGGATTCTGGTCAATCTTATTTTTCCATCATAAAACCTTTAACACCTGAATAATGTAGGTATTCTTAAAATTATTTAGGACAACACAAGTGTAATACACTAATTTTAATATATTAAACCAAAACTTTTTAAACACCTACAAAAGTGGGCAATCATGGATCTCATTCTTTTAATATTAACTCACACAAGTGTAAAAATAATTAAACCACTTCTTTATCATTTCAAGACACTTTGTATGCCTTACCGCAGGTTTGTGCGATTGATGTGTCCAAGCAACTCCAGGCATATGAGGTGGAGTACCACGTCTTGCAGGATGAGCTCCTGGACACGCCTCCGACCCTTAATCAACACCAGCGAGCTGCACAACTAGAGAGGACCAATCAGAGCCTGCGACAGCAAAATCTTGATCTGCTTGAGGAGTTGCAGGTTCATATAGGACACTTGCACCATATGACTTAAACAGTGGGACCTCCAACATGAGATGTAGTATTCAGTTATGTTTCCCTGTAGGAAATAATGAAATTTCATCTGTTCCAAGGTCAAACTGTACATGGAATATTTTAAGTAACATTTTTACAATAAGTGTCAGACAAGAGTGATGTGAGGTTGTGTAAGAGGAGACACTCTAACTGCAAGAGCACAAATAACTTAACCAGAGTTCAAATGAGAAACTCATTTTTAAACTTGTAATAAGGTGTCAAATTTGCAGATGCTGATTACCATCTTCTACTGCTTGCCCAAGGTCGGGTTGCGGCAGCCGCAGCCTAAGCATACTCGCCCAGACTTCCCTCTCCTCAGCTACTTTGTCCAGCTAATCCTGGCAGATCCCGAGGCGTTCCCAGACCAGTTGAGAGACAAAGTCTTTCAGTGTCCAGAGTCTTCCCCGAGGCCCCCTATTGGTCGATTGAGAGGCATCCTTACCAGATGCCAGAGCCACCTCATCTGGCTGCTCTAAGTGTGGTTTCTCCCAGATAACTCATATCTGTAGGAGAGCCCAGCCACCTTACCACGCTCTGACACTGGTCATACAGGGAGCAAAAGTCGTTCTTCATGGCTTCCCCAAACTCTTCACATGTCTTGAGTTTTGGCCTCGTTGACCGCCATAAAAAGGGTGGGTATTTTAACCTGCTGTCTGGTGCCTAAGCCCTACAACAGTCAGGACCCGTCCCCCTACTCTCACCGGGTTAAACTCCAACAAAAGGGCCCTGAGCCGGGGGGGGCAACTCTAATTGCCACGATTGCCCATCGTCTCTCACTGCTGGCAATACCAGACTTGAACCGAGTCTAACCCCATCAACAGGAATGGTTTCAGAGCCCTTGTTGTGCGTCAAGGTGAAACCGACTCTATCTATCCGAAACTTCTCCACCTCTTTTCCTGGACATTTCTCTTATGTTTTACCACCTCGGGAGTATTTGGCTTTTGAGTTTTCACGCTAATTATATCTTCTATCTTGTATAAGTGTCTTTCTTCTTCCCCTCCCAGGTGTCATACGCTCGAGTGTGCAGCTTAGAGAGTCGCGTGGCAACGCTGGTTCAGTCTGACGGTGAGCTAAGGCAGCAGGTTAGTGCTTTGGAGCAGGAGAAGCTGCAGCTGGTGAGCACGGCCACGCGCCTCCAGGACCTGCTCTCCAGCCTCGGCATACAAACCACTCCTGATGGTTTCTGTCTGCCTTCGCCTGCTGTGGAAATAGAACCCCCATTAGTTACAGCAGAGACAAAGGTGGGTATACAAACGGAACAGGAAGACAGGACTTTGGAGATGCTGCGCCGCCCTGTGATATTAGTGGAGAAGAATGTCAATGGACAAGGGGAGACTTTGACATGACTCTCTAGCTCGACCTTAAGTCCTTTATTTCAACCCAAAGCCCCTTTCATTAAAAAATGACCAGAGAAAAGATCAATATATGAAAAGAAAGTCATGTCTTGTGTGTGATAAGCTAGCATGTGCTTTGACCAGCATGTCCCAAAGATGGCCCTGTCCCCATGGGCCTCACATTGTTAGCACTTGGACTTGAGTCCCAAAGAACATCAAGTAAGAATGTAGACCGTTGAAAAACTTCATAAGTAAGTTCATGTATGTAAACTAAAGAGGTCCAAAATGGCACAAGCTAAATATTGGATCCTGCTGTGAGGAAAATGATCCATTTGACGTTGACCTTATCAGTTTTCATGGTCTCAACAATTTTTTTGGTATATGTGCCTTCCTGTAAAAAGGTAGACCTGTTTTTCTTTTTTTTAATTTTAAGTAACCTCTCGGTTAGCAACCTTTACTGTATTAGACACTGTATTTCTTGTAGCTTCAAGTGATGTAAGTGTGTGTATGGGCGTGTGTGTGTGTGTGCGGCATGTGTGCACTGGTTGCGACAAATCTATTCAATTTACGCTGTAAAATTTTATCACATGCACATGTTTTTTCTTTTATTTGAAATGAGTATTATTGCAATCTATACTTTAAATATACAGTATATTCCATATCCTTTCTGAAACCCATATTTTTTAAGTTTGTGTGTAACACAACTTCACAGGTGTCATCACACACACATACTCACACACACACTCACTCACACTTAAAGACGATGTTTGTGCACCCCTTGTCTAAACACGCCGAGCTACTTTAAACACTACGTGCTTGATATAATGATTGAACATATGGCAATATACAGCATTTTAAGAACAAACATGCACTTGTTTCCAGGAACTCCACTTGTGGTTAAGGAGGGGGGAAAAAACCTGTTCAGACAAGTTGTGTGTCTTTTGTTCGTATGTGCATCTACACGTTGCACAACAAAGTCTGCCAAAAGAATGCATCAAAAACGAAGGTTTAGAAAGTAAAGAAAAAATCCTCACCACAGTTAGGATGATTTTTACACTCGTGAATGAACTAGCTGATCACCGTCAAAATAGAAAAGATTGCGTCCACCTACATGCAACCTCCCCATAGCCTTCTATATGCCAGACTAAGTAAGAACTATTCTATTATTATACTAATATAGGATTGAAACAAGAATAGAATTTAGGCTACATTCACACTTCAATTTTGATTTTTTTTCTGCTCACACGTGACCTATATCTGTTTTTTGGGGGGGCGGTGGGGTTATGTCAGTTCAAACTGTACTATTACGATTTTTTAAAATGCAACACAGGCCTTGTGCATATGTAGATATAAATACAATATGTGTCCGCTCTACAGTTCTCATTTATCTGACCTATACATCATTGAAAGGCGTGGTTTACCATCCAAGACTTGGATCAAGGTACTCACCGATGTAGCAAAAATTCGTCCTGTCAGTCAAAATTGTATTTTAACAAATTTCAAATTGGGCATCATATCCTGCAGTGTTAACATTGCCTTTGAGTAGTCAATGTATAGCTAATTGATGAGATGAGATTGTGTATTGATGAGATAGGGATGTAACGATTCATTCACTAGATCAGTATCGATTTATATTCCTATAATCCAACATCGATCTGCGTTCGCCAAATTGGCATTCCAGACGACATATATTGGTCTAACAATCATTTGAAAGGTAATCAATCGATTTAACCAATACTAGGATATAAAGCATTGGATTTAAGCACTGGAGGTTTTGTATGAATGCGTGTTGTTTTTTTTAGCAATTTAATCAAGACGTTAAAGGTTACCCTTGTAACAGTTTGATTTGTCGATTAGTCATGTCTGTTGACTGGGGAGCACGGATGACGTCATGTGACGCTGAGCGTGCGCACTCTGTTAGAAAAGTCCGTGTGGATGTCCTAAAATATGCAAGCTTTCATAACATAATGGGATGTATTTTTATTGTTATACATGCTTGTTAGCTAGATGACTTTTTCCTCTTGAATTTGTATGGGATTTATACCGAGTGTTGGGCCACATCCAAAGTTAGGTCCAACTTGAAGCCTTTCAAGCTCACGGATGGGAGCGTCAGGACAAGATAAAAGGTACGTAGCGAGCGTTAAGTTTGTGCATGTTTGTGTTCTGGTTGAATGGGGGATTGTCGTTTGGGAGCCACTGTTGTTCTGGCATATGTTCCATTTTTTTCTTGCAATGATAAGCGTGATGATCAAACACCTCCTTGTAGCTTTAATAGCGTTTGTGCAAACGTTACCGTATGTAGGATATTCATTCACTTTAATATCTTTTTGCACATGAAATGTTATTCAAATCTGGTGGTGCAAAATAACTTCTGTAATACTTTGGTTGGAGAAGTGAATGAGCTATCAAATTAAAGTTAGTCATGTTTTATCAGATAGAATTAATCATTCAACCTGTTAAGTTATTTTTAATTCAAACTGAAGTATTGGTTGCACTTTATTCAAATAAAACATGAATGCATTTGCCATGAATTTTTTACCTTTTTTTATATCCATAATTAATTTATACCTGATTATCTTACAAAAAGCAAAGGTAATTCAGGAAACTTCACCTGCACTGCCCAGTATCCAGATATTTATTGAAAGACTGCTTGAATTTTTGGCTAAAAAGTCGATTTAAAACTACTGAATCGTTTGAGATCGTATCGTTCTAAATGAATCAATATCGTCTTTGAAATCTAATCGTCAACCACAAATCGTGATTTGAATCGAACCGTTGTTCAAACGAATCATTACACCCCTAATATATATTGTGTATATGTACATGTACATATGTGTGTGTGTGTGTGTGTGTGTGTGTGTGTGTGTATATATATGTGTATATATATGTGTATATATATAATAAAATACCACGGGAATTGTTTCATGATGTGTGCTATTCCATCGCTTAGCATTGGCAGCAGTGTCTGGACCAGAATGGAGAACAGGCGGTGAAAACAATGGAATGATTTTGTAGAATGAAATTCTTTTAAATGTTGAAAATAAAACGATTTATAATAAAACACCTAGTTTAAAATTAGAGTGGCCTCAAAAAGTATCTGAAGCTTTTGGAATTTCTCCCATTTCTGCATAAAATCACCATCAAATGTGAGCTGTTCTTTACCAGCAATAACTAAAACCACCCAGACATTTATAGGTTTTCATATTCTTAATAGTGTTAGCAAACAAACAATGACAGAGGGGGAGCAATAAGTAACCAAACCATCACATTTTATATCTGGTTGCCCCCTCCTTTTGCACCAATAACTTCAGCCAGACGCTTCCAGTAGTTGCAGATCAGTCTGGCACATTGGTCAGGATCAATCTTTAACTCTTTACAAAACTGCTGCAGTTCATTCATGGGTTGTCTGGCAGGAATTTCTGTCTTGAGGATCATGCCACAGCATCTCAATGGGGTTCTCTTGGCATCATTTTTGGTGGACGGTCACTCCTTGGGAGAGAAACAACAGTGCCAAACTCTCTCCATGTGTAGACAATTTCTCCTCACTGTGGATTGATGAACATCCACTTCTAGAGATGGTTCTGTGACCTTCCCCAGCTTTATATAATTATGATCACAGCTATTCAGAGAGCACTTTTGAGCGAGGCATGGTCCACAGCAGGCAATGCTTCTCATCAAGACACAAGTCTTACCAGGAGTGTGTTTTATAGTGGCCAGGGCAGCTTTAAGCCACTCCTGAGTGAAGTTCAGTTACTCATTACTCCGCCTTCTGCCGTTGTTTGCATGTTTTCCTCATTAAAAATATGAAAACTTATACAAATGTTTGAGTGGTTTTAGTTAAAGTTTCATTTGTGTCATTTTGAAAAAGATCAGATCACATTTGAGGGTTATTTTATGCACCAATGTGAGAAATTCCAAAAGCTTCAGATACTTTTTCAGGTCACTGTGTCTAAAATGTGTATACATTATTTTGGGACACCCTGTATATATGCATGTACGTATCTATATACTCTATATGTGTGTGTGTGTGTATATATCTATGTATATCCGTCTTCTCCTTTCGGCTTATCCCTGATTGTCCCTTGGATGCGGTATGTGTAAATACATAGACGTATGTACAGTATGTATGCGCGTATATATACAGTATGTGTGTGTGTGTATATATATATACTTTACATACATACACTGCCTGGCCAAAAAATAGTCTCCACCAAAAAAAAGGAAGAATCTAACATAGTGATGGTATGTACTGTATATATGTATATATATATATATATGTGTGTGTGTGTGTGTGTGTATATACACATATATATATGTGTGTGTGTATATATATGTATTTATGTGTGTATGTATTTATGTGTGTGTGTATATATATGTATTTATGTGTGTGTGTGTATATATATGTATATGTGTGTGTGTGTGTATATACATATATTTATATATGTGTGTGTGTGTATATGTATATATATATGTGTGTGTGTGTATATATATATATATATACATATTTATGTGTGTGTGTGTATATATATATATATGTGTCTGTGTGTATATATATATTTATATATGTATATATATTTATATATGTATGTGTGTGTGTGTATATATATATATATATATATTAGTTTCTTGACAGATACTATACTGTCATTTATACTAGCGTTGAAATTTAAATGTGGTCGGCCTCAGATACTTGACACTCCAATTCTACAGTAGTTTCCTTTCACTACTCGATAGTCAAACTCACAAACTCGACAAGGTTCAAGCTAACGGAGCAGAAAGTACACATACAACACACCTTATTTTACCACTACGATAGATTTCAAACTCCTCACTGTACCTCCCTGTGATTGTGCCACGCAGTAGAAAAAGTGCATACGTACCCCCATAGAGGGTATCATCGCTGCCCTTACGCCAGCCCATCGCGAAGAGTAACTACAAGTCTGTCAGCAAGTTCTATTGAAGCTCATCCCCCTGCTTTAAATGTGCATCTATCGTCGCTCTTCTTAACCCGAACACTAAGGCTGGATGGAGATGTTCAAGAAGTACACAAACAATGTTGTTGTTGTTTGTTTATGTCTGACGCAGCAACATGCAGGAACGGTGCCACATGTCCAGCCGTGCCACAGTTAGACCACGCGACGTCACGTCAATCAGCCGCAACTTGGGAACGATAACAATGTGAGAAGTCATTTCAGCTTGGATGCGTGATTGATTGATGTTAGGCTTAAGGTGAGAGAACTCCATCCTTGGCGGGAGAAATGTGCGTGTGTCACCCGGGGCGTTTCACGTTGGCTGAGGAAGCTCGCGTTTCCTCATACTTGCCGAACGTCGCAGTCTCGCGTGCCGGAGGTGCTGTTTAACATGTCGCCTTTGCTATTCTTCCTCCGTGTGCACGTGCCGCTGTAGTACAGACGCAGTTAGGAGCGTTGAGTGCGCGTGCTGCTTGCTCGAATGGCGTGATCTTTGTCGTTCCCTGTTGGCCTGCGTCACAGCGGCGCTGAGCGGGTAAGGGCTGACAACAAGCTTATTTGTTTGCAGAGACCCTTCCTCAATTCGTAATCGCTTCTCTTCCCGAACCATAACATGGAGAGATTGGAAAATGGATCAAAACATGTAAGCCAGGCTATCATGGGCTCCCCAACCGCAAAAAACCTTTAATGCAATACAATCTAATACGAAACTCAATAGGGCCGCACGGTGGCTGAGTGGTTAGGACATTGGCCACACAGTCAGGAGATCTGGAAGATCTGGGTTCAAATCTCCAGTGGGCATCTCTGTGTGGAGTTTGCATGTTCTGCCCGTGTGTGCGTGGGTTTTCTCCGGGTACTCCGGTTTCCGCCCACATTCCAAAAACATGCATGTTAGGTTAATTGGTGACTCTAAATTGTCCATCGGTATGAATGTGAGTGTGAATGTTTGTTTGTCTATATGTGCCCTGCGATTGACTGGCGACCAGTCCAGGGTGTACCCCGCCTCTCGCCCAAAGTCTGCTGGGATAGGCTCCAGCATCCCCGTGACCCTAATGAGGATAAGCGGTATAGAAAATGGATGGATGG
>QODF01000261.1:3227213-3258372 GCA_024372805.1 Oostethus manadensis | reverse complement strand
TTCCTTAGCTGTCTCAGTCTGGGTGTGAACCAGGGTTTGTCGTTGTTGAAGGTCACTCTGGTGTAAGATGGGACTATGCTGTCTTCACAGAACTGAATGTATGACGTCACTGTGTCTGTGTATTCGTCCAGGTTATTAGTAGATAATTTGAATAGTTCCCAGTCTGTTATATCCAAACATGTGCGGAGCTCCTCCACAGCCTCACTTATCCACTTTTTAGCTGTTCTCACAGTAGGTTTGGAGAGCTTCAGTCGTTGTTTGTATGCTGGGATGAGGTGAACCATGGCATGGTCAGAAAGGCCTAAAGCAGCACGTGACACACTTCGATAAGTCTCACTGACTGTAGTATAACAATGACCCAGCGTCTTCTGCTTTCTGGTCGGACATTTAATAAACTGTTTGTACTTTGGCAGCTCCTGGCTCAGGTTTCCCTTTTTAAAGTCGCCCAGGATGATAAGTAAAGAGTCCGGGAAAGTCGGCTCTACATCCAAAATCTGCTCCGCGAGCGCGCGTTGAGCTTCGTGCAATATAGCCAAAAAGCATCTGTCTATCAAATATCCTACATGTTCAGATATGATGGTCATATTTGTAAAACGAGTTTCTCGAGAGCAAGGGTGTCTCCAACCATAATATGGAGGGGAGGCTCACTGTGCCACATTTTCAAAACCCCTACTTCTAACTTTGATGTTTTACTGTGAGTCGGTTACTCTGCCCAGCGTCATGCTGAGCAGCTGTCTTTAGTCATTTGGTTTTATTATTAACAGCCGAGCAGCTTGATACACAGCCCTTGCCTGCATTTTGTCGTCAGGTTTCATGCATTACGCACAAAAGTGAAAGCAGTTAGCTTAAGGCTCATTTATAACATTTTCTTCATTCCCAGCTCACCCACGACGGACCACCTTCCACGAGAACCAGATCCACTTGGATGTCGTCATACAATGACGTCGACAAACGTTAAGAATGTGGTGAAGTGGAGGGTTGTCGTAGTGGTGTTGCTGAGTCACGCACACACACGGACAAGTGACCACAGGGAGAGACGAGGTTGTATGCACATGCGAGAGTGTGTGTGCGCGTCAGGGTTTTGCTGTTTGTCGTACAAGGTCAGGCGCCACAGTTTGGGTGTGACCGCCTGTGTCCTGTCAGCACATCCAGCGTCCACAAAACGTCTCTCTTTCTTCTCCACCCTTCCTCCGAGCCAGGGTGTAACCACCGCTGTACTTGTCACTTATTCACATCTGTAACAAACCGGGGTGGGGGGATCCTACCCTGGTGGGCCCACAAACCTAAAATTCGACTCGTGGGTTCCAGAATTTCCCATTGGGACCCAATTCTGGAACTTGCAAGTACAAACGTTGCAATCAATAGACAACAACATGCTAATATACTATGCTAGTGATAGATAGGTGCGTGTGTGTGTGCGTGCGTGTGTGTGAGGAGAGATAGCAGACGAGTTCCTTGAACAATAAAATTGTCTGGTTATTTCTGAACCCTCAGGGGAGGAAGCGCTACTCCCCACAGGGCGGGGAGGCCATTCATTCCGCCACCACCCAATGCGCACACTCACACACACATTCAAATACACACAACAGCCGTTGTTCGTAAGGGCGGCCATAGCACCCCAGCTCAAAGTCCCATAATGACAAATGTAGATTTAGTCTTTAAACTACTAAATAAATGCTGACTTTGTACCTGGAAATATCCTTTTTATTGCAAATGCTTGTAATTCTTAGTTCACACCTTTTTCAGACATAGCATCAAATCTTGAATCTAGAACTCATCTGGCGTGACGTCACATGGCACTTCGCATCTGTGTTTGGCTACAAAATAAAACTTTGCAATCTACGATAAAGTAGCTGGAAGCTCAGCCGCAGTTCTGCAAGTGATGTCATCGGTGTGACGCCCCTCAGCTCTCTGCAGAGTAAACAAACGCTTCCCCGGGTAGATCATCGACTTGGTTCAGTATATTTTTCATCAAATAGCAGTCATGCCAACACATTGTGTTGCTGCAGGATGTTCACAGTATACGAGTGATACTGTGCGATTGTTTTCTTTTCCAAAAGAGGAAGGTTTAAGACGATGAAAAAAGCAAGTGCAGAGAACAAGAGACAGACCTCAAGTTCTGTTTTTTTGCTGTGATCCTTTCACTGATGACTGCTATAAGGAACACCTTTACAAGAAGCATTTGCCTTGAACGTAGGGTATGAACGCATTTTGAAAAGGGATGTTAGTCCGCCAGTACACAGGAAAAAAGACTAGAACGACAACATCAACTTTGCCACAGAACAGAGTAAGACGCGTCTCGCTTACATGATGTCTTCTAAACACTATTCCATGATAGCAACAGGGCTGTAGAGCATTATATTAGTTACATAAATATTTTTTCACAGCAATATTTGGACAGATGGACGCGCACCTTGAGTTCTGTTATTTGTAGCGATCATTGCATTGATGACTGTACAGTAGATGCATTCTCCAAAACAATGCTATTTTGTCAGTACACAGGAAAAAAAGACAAGAACAACAACATCATCGTTGCCAGAGAACAGAGAAAGTCATGTCTTGCTTGCATAATATCCCCTAAACACTATTGCACCATACCAAGGACAAGGCTGCAAAGCTTTAGACATGTTATATAAACAGCTTTTGACAGCAATATGTTTACGGTGTGTGCGGGGACGGCAGCGAACATTTACCAACATATACAATCATACAGGCTATAAAAAGACCTTTAAGCTCATTAAGAAGCCAATTTAATTAAGGATAATCATCTCCAAATTTACACTTACCATTCTGTGTTTTGAAAGCCACCAATCGTCATTTCCATGTCTTCAGGCTTAAATCCATTTATTGACGCTCGACGTAAATCTTTGCTATAATCACTTTAAAAATTCTCTGTCTGGTATACAACTTTGTGTGTTTACTTGAGTGATCATACCCCGTTTATTTTGTCATGAACTACACCAATTTCTTCAAGTACTTTAAAAAAAAAAAGGCTTTTTCACATGACGTTTGGCTACATTGAAGATGCAGACCTGGTCTTCAGGCTCTTGACGATCTGCACTTCGGTCCGTGGTTGAATCTTTGCGTGTTGTGAGAGGTCAAGTTCCAGTTAACATGAAGTACTGGTGTGCTGGGGCTCGTTACACACTCCTGGGAATTCAACACTGTATTTGTCACAGGTCTCTAACTTGAGATCGCTTGACTCATCTAACGACGTGACAATACTTAAAATCTGACCATTTTGTCCCAATGAAATGATCAAACTCAACGAACAATACAAAACTTCATTTTGGTATGATCTTTTGCCTTTTATATAAACTATTTTTTATTCCAGCTGATCCTGCAACTTAGACCAGCGAGAAGAGTTTTGTCAGGGACCTTGTACATAACCAGAGGGCCACATGTATAATCAGCTTTGATGTAAATGTAAAGGGACTCTCCTTCCAGAAACACGCAGTAATTTCAACGCTATGCTGCCCGTCACAGTTAAGTGAGTAATTACATACTTTCTATGCTTTACTGTACAAGAAATTTTAATGTTGTGGAAAAGTTGGTTCATTTCACATTTCAATTCTAAAAGCAAAGCTCCGTACACACACAGTGTACTGTATTTCGTAATGTTGCTGATTATAGCTTACAGCTAATAAAAAGTCCCATTCAGTATAACATGAAATTTGAATATTGGGGAAAGAAATGCAATGTCGTCAGTTAATGTTGTCACACTCTAAACAGCAAATGTTTAGAGTGTTTTATCCGATAAAACATGACAAACTTGAATTTGATACGTCATTTACTTCTCTAACCCAAGTATTAAAGAAGTTATTTCACACCACCATCAGATTTAAATAAAATGTCATGTGCAGATAGATATGAAAGTGAATGAATATCCTACATCAGGCGTGCTCAATACGTTGATTGCGATCTACCAGTCGATGGCAAAGGCATTGTGGGTAGATCGTGTGACATTCACGGCGTCCATGCGCCGAACCCAAACACGGCTGCACGCCCCGTCCCCACCTCTGCTTTGCAAAGTCTGATATCAATCTAAATAAGGAAAATGATTGGGGACCGCTGATAAAAGAAATTACTATTCTGATAAAAAATCATTATTATACATAAAAAAAGAAAAAAACTGCGGCAACACCGGCAACTAACACGCTAGCAGCGAGTTACCTCCGTTTTTTCTCTTAAACTTAAGAAAGGGTATACCAATGAGTGGAGGAGCTGAACCAAGTAAGAACAAAAACGTATCACTTTGGTTTAGAATGAGAGGAGGACTTGAGATAAGCGGCATCGAAGATGGATGGATGGGTTTTCCAAGTGCTTTTACCTCATCTGCTACACCGCGATCGCAACACCAAATAAGGGAAATGTGGAGCAGCATTTTAGGACTTTTCATGGCAAATACGACAACGACTAAAACCCAGGTAATGACAAAAAATGAACATAGTTGTGTTGTGAAATATGGTCTCACGCGATTATGTATACTACAGAAACTAATTGTGCATATCAATATATTGCGATTTCTTTATAATTAAATATATGCGTTGTGTGATTGTAGACGTGGTAGATCTTTTTGAGTTGATCATTTTGTAAGTAGCTCGCAGGTTGAAAAAGTGTGAGCACCCTTGTCCTACATACTGTAACGTTTGCACAGACGCTATAAAAGCCACAAGGAGGAGTGATCAACAACCTTGTCATTGTAAGAAAAAATGGAACACACGCCAGAACAACAATGGCTCCCAAAACAGACTTTCCTGGTCTGTTCAATGTGCACATCAGCGTAACTTTACGGTTGCTGCACCTTTTGTCTTGTCCTGACGCTCCCATCCATGACTTTGAAAGGCTTAAAGTTGGAATTAACTTTCCATGCGGTCCATCTCCCATACCAAATTGAAGAGGACTAACAAACCAATGGAAATACACCCCACATCCTATGAAAAATTGCATATTTTAGGATGGCCACACGGACTCTTCTAACAGAGCGTACGCTCAGCGTCACATGACGTCATCTGTGCGCCCCAGGCAACAGGCATGACTTATCGACTTATGACAAATCCAACTGTTATCTACTGTTACCTACAAACTGTTGTCTATCAATAAAATAGCTAAAAAAACACACACCCAGATAAAACCTGCCGTGCTTAAATCCAATGCTTTATCAACTGATTACCTTTCCAACGATGTTAGATCGATGTATGTCGTCCGGAATGGTAATTTGGTGAACACAGAATGATGTAGTAATATAAATCCACACAGCCCTACTATTTTGCCAAAGCACACTTTAAAACAGCTAGACCTGGAATTAAAACGAGCTGTCACCACTGGGATTATGATGATGACTGTCTTCATAATTAATTTAAGAGAAGAAACTCAAAGTGAGGCTGTTGGGTGGAGTTGGCCATCCAGTTAATGGCAGGCTTAGCTTTGTGTTCACCATACTCTTACACGTTTCTAGACCAAACCATTTTGGAGGCTAACAATCAAAGTTGTTTCACATTAATGGAGTCATTGGGTGTGGTGCTGGCGCCGGATAAACCCCACCTGACCGGATTCCTCTCCTACCTCTTTAAATTTTTTTTTTTTGTTAAAAGTCTTTCCTATTGTCACTGTGAATCTGTCAGCAAACAATTAAATAATTGTCTTCACCACCTTCGGCAGGTAAAATTTATGCAAGTTTGATTTTTCTAATTGCTTCGATTTTTCAGTGCGAAGAAGAGTTTGTTGTGCAAATGTAAAAAAAACTAAACATGAAGCAAGTCACCTTCCAAGCAAGGTTTTCACATAATTGGTGTATAAATATTTTTTGAAAATGAGTCGGCCAATAATGTGCCATTGCTGAGTGTCTGTGCTGTCCAATGATCGGCAGAGTAATCATGTAATAATCTAAATAGCAGTAGGTGGCAACACTTTAAATTGACTTTATATTGTTTCTATAGGCTACAGAGATTAATGTTTACATTTTCTTCTGGTGGTGTGCCTTGCCATTTTTGGAATGAAAAAAGTGTGCCTTGGCTCAAAAAGGTTGAAAAACACTGTTATAGGGGTGTTATTCCATGTCTAGAGGGGTCTAATAATGTTAAAAACGTGTATTCAAAAGGTCATAAACTGGTTTACCAAACTCTTGGTATGAAAATATATTAATTTATATATAAGGAATTCTACTTCAAGGAATTTCACTCCTTTGGTTGAGTCTGGAACCTTTTAATCACAACAAGCAAGGTGCTATACAAGCTGTACACTGACTAGTCTAAGGTATGTTAAAGTTTTTGTTCAGTAGTATTGTTCATTGACATTTATACTTGAATGCAAATGCTTGCTAAAATGGTTTTGCCTCCTGCTGCCTAAAATGGCCCTATAAACAAGTAGCAAACAGCACGTCCTTGCCAAAGAGAATTCTTTTTTGAATGTCGCCACAGGGCACACACATGCCTTTTGATTCACCCTTTGGGCTACCTGGAAACTGTGAATGCCCCAAAAATGTCGGACTCCTTTTTAAAAAAGATGCTTTTTGGGGAGCAATCGCAATGCCTGTCAAGCGTTCAATGATTATTTTTTTTTGCTGTGATTCTTCCCCCAGGAGAGATGAATATGCTTATCCCGTAGTGAGACTTTTGTTCCCTAATTATTACACAATCACACTGGCACACGTCAGCCGTCATATTAGGCTGGAAATCCTCCAGCAGTGACATTGCTGCACAATCTATTAGCGGCTCTTTATGAAAAGATCAAATGGAAAAAATGCTGACACATGCAGACTGTTGCCCTAGTGATGATTCCATTTCTAAGACAGGAACATTAATGTGATGGTATGATAACCTGCAGCCAAACAGTAACTTACAGGAGTGCCATCGCAAGACGAAAAGTCAAGCCTGTGCAATGTGAAGTAATGACAAATAATACAATACACCATAAACAATAGGGGTTGAAAGGGCGTGGTAGGGAGATTCCCCAGGCAGGGCGTGTGCCTGTGAGATAGTGCCAACTCTGTAAAAATAAATGTAATTGAGGTCATGATGACTATGAAGTTTTTTTTTTTTGTTAGCAGTTTTACAGGAAACCTCCACCTGCATTGTTTCCTAAACTCTTCAGGTCAAATAAAAACCCGTTAAAAGTGGCGGCAACTCTGGATGCAGTAATTGATGTGCTTTCACATGTGTGAGATAATGTTTTATATCATGAGCCCACTACCAAACACAAACGTCTTGTCAGAGCCCACACTTATGGAGACACAGGAGTGCTAAAATGAAAAGGAAATACGTGTGGAAATAGGAGAATCAATAATACACACCTATACAAATGTAGTCATATTCTTTTTCCATTTTGTCTCTGCTTTTTGTGTATTGTCTTTGTTTTTCCATTTTATCGCTAATTTTCTTCTTTTTGCATTTACCGGATGGCATTAATGGACCTGCTGTTCTGATACGGTCTTCTGGGCATGGTGAAACGACCCCGAGGATGCAGAGAGCTGGATGCCAAGCAGGTAGGTAGGAGGAATCTTTAATAATCACACACCTGAACTTAAATAGCAAGGCACACAGGTGTGCGTAATTAACTAAGGGACAAAAACATGAAAACTAAGGCAAAACCAACAACAAAGGCATACAAACTCAAAACACACCTAACTGTCACGCACACTAAAACACAGATCGTGACAGTGCCCCCCCCTTAAGGACGGATTCCAGACGTCCTAAAAAGTCCAAGAGTCACAAGGAGACGGGAAGGGCGGTGGGAGGAATGGTGGTGGGTCGCCGGCAGAACCCCTCCGGGGGTCGGCCGGGACGGAGTCGCGGGCGAGGCCGGCCGGACCTCTCTGGGGGTCGGCCAGAGCGGTGCCTAGGCAGGACTGGAACCTTGGGCACCACTGATTGAACTAGAGCCGTCGCCCTGGGAGGCGCGCCGTTGGAGGAACAGGGGCCGACGCCGTGGGGGGCGCCGTTGGAGGAACAGGGGCCGACGCCGTGGGGGGCGCCGTTGGAGGAACAGGGGCCGACGCCCGTGGAGGCGCCACAGGAGGGTCTGGAGCTGACGCCCTGGGAATGGCTGCCGCCGGCGGGCGATCGGCGGAGTCCTGCAGCGCGGCTATTGGCAGCGGCTGGGCTGCCGAAGCCGGCGGAAACTGCCAAGGACGTCGGATCGGTGGAGTCCTGCTGCGCAATGCGGCTATCGGCAGCGGCTACGCGTCCTCCACTGCCCGACAGGACGTACTAGCCCCAGACGCCATCATTCTCCACAACCGGAACCAGGGAAGGGCGGAGGGAGGCTTGGAGGAGGGCCCCAGACTCACCCCGTCGACGTCCCCGGTTCGGCACCGTCAGGCTTCTGCAACGCCTAATGAGGATAAGCGGTATAGAAAATGGATGAATTAATAATTTAGTATATACCGTACAATCTCGGTTAGTGTCATTAATCCGTTCCAGAAGGTTCGATTCTAATCCAAACAGCTCTCCCTGAATCCGTTTTTCCCATGAAAAATCCTCAATGAATCTGTTTCAGAAATCAAAAAATGTTAACACAAGGCACTTTTTTCTAGTTTTAAAATTATAATTGTACATGCAAGAAACAATTCTAAATGCATATAAATGACGAAAGAAAGAGATGATTTGGCATTTTGTAGGTTACCTTTATCTGCAATGAAGACGTGATTCTTACAAAAGACACGACGGGATACAACACTGACACCACCTTCATGTTTTGCAATGAATTATTTCTTGAATTCAATAGTGTTTTCTGCTTTTCTTTTGATCACGACTGCAAAATAACCAAAAGTGGAGCTAAAGAAAGTGCAGTTGCAGCCGTGATAAAAAAAAAATCAGGTGCTCGAGGTTAGAAACCCTGTTGAATGAAATAATTCATGGCAAAACACAAAGGTGGTGTCCTGGTTGATCTCGCTGCCACATTGGCAAGAATCCCGTCTTCAGCAAGGTAAAAGTAACCTTAAATGGTCATTTATCCCTTTCTTTTGTCATTTACATGCATTTAGAATTATTTTAAGCGTGTAACACCATATTTGATAATTGCGCTCCTGTGTTAGTTAGCAAAGAACTACAGATGACGGAGCTGACTTCAGGTTCCTGTTTCATCCATAATCTGTGGTCAGGTGAGACGATAAAAACAAATATAAAAATCCAACAATAAAATATTGTTATAAATAAAATATTGAATAAAATTCAATAATATTAATATTTGTCAATTGACCTGTATTTTCTGGATGATTTGTATTGTTTTTAACATTTTCTACAGTAAAGAAAAACACTTAACTTGCAGATTTCCTGATCAAATAAGGGAAAGAAACCTAACATGATTTCACAGTGAGGGTGGCGTTTCGGCTTAGTACGCAAGCGAGTCCGCACTGAGTTGACCCTAGTTTCTGTTTGTCAGCATGTTGCCAATAATATAATGATGCAGAAGCATTTATCATACACTATGACTTTCTCCAGCTAGTCTTGCTAACCAGCCAAGATAACACAGAGTAACACTGAGGCTCTGCTGAGGAGCTGCTCCTCGTCCTGGAGGGGTGGAGGCCGAGCGTGAGGTGAAAGGTGCTGCTACAACACACACAATGTACATGCGTACATACAAAACACACAGTGTTCTAAACACATACACATGTGGTGAGTATGTGCAGCAAAAGGAAACCATGCTCAATCTCAAGTCCATTTAAAGTCAATGCATCCTCGTGGCGTACTTCCTTATCACATGACAGACACTCTACAGCTGATTCTGGTTCTGTATTCAATACAGAATTGAAACCGAACATAAGACGCTAATGTTACCCTTGAAAGAAAATCGAACAAAGACAAGTCGTCTTATTTCAGGGGCTTACACATGCAAAGCAACACATGGCGCCAAATAGGTTCTTTCCAGGTGCATCAGAGCTTTTTTTCCTGTCACTCACGCACACCAGTGACCTGGCCGCAGGGGAGCAGTGATGATAAAGATAATGGCGATCAATGACAGCGTCACGAAACAGCTAAGGAATATATCCTTTTATTGCAATCTACTGTTTTTTCACTGATTGAACACCTGATTAAAAAAAATTGTATACTGCATAATTGATTATAATAATATGGGCCTTTGATTTATTTGTCCAAAAAATTGGCCTTGAAAAAAGTTGTCTTATGTTGCAAAGTGACTTACTCTCACACAAAAGCAGGGGTGATAAACGGAGTGTAGCCATTTTCTGTCATATGACTAAAAAAGGACTACAATGATTCGGCTTTTTTGGTAGTTTACTGCATAGCTACGTGAGCTACAGCGCTAACATCGCAGCACCTTTGACCAGCAGCATCATACCAGTTCAGCCTATTCAGGGAAGGAACAACAAAAGGATCAAACGTAGACTCACAGATCATTGGCACAGCATTTTAAGGTGTGTAGCAAAGCCTTTTTTTTTTTTTTTAACAAAGCTGTCCACCGTGACACAGTGGTTGCCCAACAAGGTAGGGATGGAGCAAAGGTTATTCATATGTCCACGTTGAGGCCAGTTTTTCTTTCATGGTGCCATAAAAAGCCAGAAGTTTAAAAGTGACAGTTCTAGGACCTCTTCCCTCAAAAGTGCAGCAAACAAGTGAGGGAGATGATGAGTTTTCCTGCATTTGGTGCTATTAAACATGTTCTTGGCACACATTTACTCTTAGAACAGCATGAAAAAGTACATTTTGTGTAATACATGAACGTTTCAAGTGCGATGTATTGCGCACGCACGCACGCCCACACACACATGGACACCCCGCAGTGGTCCACCCCGCCCCGGCCCCGCCCAGCGGCCGGCCCCGCGGGAGAAAACGGAGCGTGTATCATGTGACAGACGCATTTTGTACCAAACACAGCGGAGACGCGCAAACACGCAGAGTGGGTGTGCGAAGCTGTGTGTCGCTAACGTGTCGTGCTCATGTCCGTGACGCCGAGCCGGACCCAACCACTTACTTTCCAGCGGACTGGACTAGAGCGCAGAAAGTTTTTGCCCAGCAAGTAGACGGATCCTGTTTTATCTGGAAGGTGAGTTTTTGACACACCTTTTTTTTTTTTTTTTTTTTAAACACACATTACCACTGCGTTAGTGTCTCTTTGACCCATTTTGCAAATAATGTAATTTATATTTATATATATATGTATATGTTTGATTGTTCTTATTGCTGTTATTAGATTGCTCTCGTGTAGGTGAATATCTTCCTTTATAAAAGTGAAGGTGAAAAGCAGTGCTCTCATTTTGTATTTCTGAATTTGTCATTTGGCGTCTTCGGGGACTTTCTAGCGGGCCTGTGCTTTGTGGATAAGTGGTGTCCCTATGACCACAAGGTTCCAAGTTTGATTCCCGTTATGAGGTCAGATATACTATGTCGGAAATGTGTTGTTCTGATATATTGTTTTTAGTAGGTGAAGAAAATGAGAAATATATGGTTATGATTGCGGCCTGCAACATAAGGGTCCCAGGTTTGATTCCATGCATGTGTCTGGTCCAGTGTTTTCCAACCGCTGTGCCGTGGGAAATCATCCACTTTCACCTCTTTGGTGTATAAATATTTTTTGAAAATGAGTCCGCCAATAATGTGCAATTGCTGAGTGTCTGTGCTGCAGCAGAGTAATCATGTAATAAGCTAAATAGCAGTAGGTGGCAACACTTTATATTGGCTTTATATTGTTTCTATAGGCTACAGAGATAAATGTTTACATTTCCTGCTGGTGGTGTGCCTTGGCATTGGTCTGGTCAGCTGTGAATGGTCTGTGGAAGTGGAGTGGAGTGGAAGTGGTTAAAATTTCAGCCTGTGCCATGTTTGATTCCCATAACCGTTTGTCCTCGTTGGCATTTTAACGGTGAGAGGGTCATAGATTTAATTTGCTGCACATGTCTGGGCAGTTGTGTGTGTCTTTTTTAATAATTTCGTGTTTGTTAAATGTAAAGTGAACCTATAGGTTACCATTTCAAACCACGACTGAAGGGACGCGGGTTCCATTCCCTTCATATTATTTGACAGTTGAATGCAGAATGTGCATGAGTAATTTTAAATTTGAACAGTCACCACTGCATCCTTCATCTAGACAAGCTGTTAGGACTGTGGCCCACTACTGAAGGGGCTCATGTTCAATTCCTTGCATACATCTAGGCAGCTGCACGAGGTCATAAGTGTGTGCTAGCGCTTTCTGTTTATTTGACTCGGTTAGTTTAAATGCATTAAACCGTATGTGCTTATGACAGTGGCCTGTGATTCGAGGGTCTCAGGTTTGATCCCGAGTGAGTAAAAATGTTGTTTCCACCATTTGGAAAATGTTGAACTTGTAACGTGATTAACTGGTTTACGACTGCGAACTGTGACTAAAATGTCTCAGGTTTGATTCCCTGCATATACTATAGCCGGTCAGCTCTGTATGGTAGTGTGTGTGTGTGTGTGTGTGTGTGTGTGTGAGAATAAATGGTTCTGGAATGTTTCTGAATCTGTTTAATCAGCCTAAAGGACATTGTGAAGTAACTACAGCTGCGGTCTGCATCCAAAGGGTCACACATTCAATTTCCTGCATTTCCCAGCAGTTGTGTGGGGTCCGTGTGTGACCATTTGGTTCTGATGTTGGTGACTAAATCACTTTAAAGTGGTTAGAGCAGCGGCATGTGGCTGAAGGAACCCGGGTTTAATCCCCTACTTTGACTGAGGCACCAAATTGTGTGTCGCTGTGTAACTGTCTAGAGGTCAAAGGTCGTGACAGGTGTTGCGTGCGTGGTGTGACGATGTAATGGCACAGGTGTGTGCATGAGTCCCACCATCTCGTCCTCTGTGTGCGTCTCTCTCCATGTTTCCTGTGCTTTGTTTCAAGGCTGAGGCTTGCGTCACACATTCCACTTGGCATATGAAGCCCTCATCCTGTTTAGAAGCCAGCGAGCAAGGAGAGAGAGGGATGTGGATGTGTTGTGGGGGGTGGAAAAGGGGCAACCTCAGACTCTTTGTCTCACTTTGTACTCCTTTGTGTGCACTGGCGGAGCTTTACGGACACGTATTTATTAGTACTGGGACACTCAAAGGGGTGTGACACCCCCTGGACACTAACACAACAGACCCACGCATCCCCTGATCCTCTTTACCCTGAATCAACATACTGATGTTATCTGGTGGAACAAAATGCGTAAGAGTGCGCACACACACACGCACGCACTGCTCAAAGGGCACGTCTTGGTGAAGGTAAAGAGCTAAACATTAAACTTATGGCTGCAGAATGTTTGGTCACCGGTCTGTTAGGAACGCCAAATGGAAGCTGTTACACAACTCCTATGTCTTAACCACCGGATCTCTTTCTTCCCGCCTCCCGAAAACACACCATCTCCTCTTGTTTGAGGTTCATTCAAGTTTTGTCATATTTGCTTCCTTGTTTCTTCCAGTTTGACATACTTTAGGTCAGATTTGGTTTTCCTCCATTCCCCGTCTCTCTTGTTTTTTTTGAGGGGCAGGGGGGGGCAGGAAACCACAGGCCCCCAGCAGCAGAAGCAGCCCTCCTTCCCCTTGTTCCCTTCTTTCTCTCTTCTTTACATCCCCTGACCCATCACGCAGTGTGGAAATAATAACAAGCACTCTGAGGCGCTTCTGCTGCTCTCTAGAAAGCTTCACCTCTTCGCTCTGAGGAGCGTGCGCATGTCAGCATATGTCCACAGTGTCAAGTGTGTCTATGTGTGTGTGCGTGTGTTTGTGCGATGATAGATTCCTCCTTCCCCACATTATGTCTGGCTCTCCAGAGACCCTCAAAGTCTGCTGGAGAGGGGCTCCAAGCTGGTGTGAGTCAGAACACGGCACCAGGGGTGATGAGGCAGGGGTCAGACATGATGATGATGATGATGATGATGGAGGGGTAGCTCATCAGAGGAGGTTGAATACTAAAGGGTCCCGTTTACATCAGTCTGCTTTTAAGTGAAAACAGATCAAAAATGAGATGTTGTTTAATATCACAGATGTGGACTGTGACCTGTGTCATCTTGTGTGGCTGTATGTGGCTGTAGGCCTCAAGAAGAAGATGTTAGAGGGAAAGCCGCTCGAGCCAGCGAGCAACCAGCAGTGGTTTTATCTTGCCCATAATGTATGGAACCATGGCTGACCCGGTACTAGGAATCGTATGGTCAATCTACTGAAAGGGGTACCAAAGTGTGACAAGGCAAACAAAACTGAAAGTTATTTTCTAAACAATTTCCATATGAAAAGAAAGTGTCACTTTAATGCATTTTGCTATATCATGTCTATCTATTATGCTTTAAACTTACCTTAACTTGGCACAAACATGCTCCCAAATGGTGTGGATGGACCCCCGCTTCAAACGCCGTGTTCTGTAAAACATTGTTAGTCAGCACAGCAGTAACACACTTCAGCTTCTGTGGAAGGATGGTTTTAAAAAGAGACTTTCCCAAAGTTTGTGGATTACCAAAAAAAAAAATCTGTAGAAATCCTGAGGGTAACACGTATCCTGAACATTTGCGCCGTATTTCTCTTTTTGAATCAATGTCACTTTTGTTATTTTCTGAATTTTGCAAATATTCCAAAGCATATAGTCCTTTTCCATTCGGTTCCATTGTGTGGTTACGTCTGTGACACGTTTTTAACGGTCAAAGTTTATGTTTTGGAAGCAGCAACACACGTTTGGTGCACAGTGAAGTTATGGATGTCCGATATTGACAACTGAATTGAATGAATTGAAAATTCATTGGTGCCGCCTACCTCGACTCCTGTCTCCTGAGTCGCATCTCCAATTTTGGTGATGCCCAACGTCGGTCAAAATGTTGACTGACATCAGTGACAGTGAGGCCATACCGGCGCCACTAAAGCAAAAGAGTTGGCAGTTAAGTTGCCCGACATTTGGCCAAACCCACGCCCAAGGTTTTAACACATCGAAGCCCAGTTCAGACTGCGAGGAATAACACAGGACTTGACGAGTATTTCCTCGTAACGGCTTCAATGGATGCCTCGACGACGGCCAGTACAGAAGCCCAAAGGCCTATACAGTAGTTTTTTATAAATCGGTTTTCATTATAGGGAAAAACCCTTTACAACCTTATATTGGTGGGTCGATATTATTGGAAGAATAAATTATTCAACACTGTTTACGCTGTTTATTTAATATGTTTGCAGTATTTTTTGTTTGGTTATACATATGTGCAAGTGACTGTAGTCATGCCCCTTGACGTGACGGCACCCCCTCTGCTACCCCTGTCAGGAGACTGACCCAGGACCTCTTAGACGGCTGGTTTCTGACTAGGATAGGGAGTACAGCCTTTGCTCAGTAAGTTTATCCAACAGAGGGTATTCCTACGAGACATTGCCTCTTACTGGCTTGGCATTCATATCACAGCGCTTGTTTTGTTTCAGGAATACGGGTTATTGTACAGCGTTTTCGTGGAAAAAAAACGTACAGTACATATCGTAATGGTTTAAACGTGGGTGTGAATCAAAGTGACGCGGTACGCGCCGATATTAGCTCACCACCTTGATGAGTCATGCAGTTAGCATCCTAATCAGTCAGAACTAATCGGTTCCGTCCCCCGTAGGCAAGGAGGTGGGGCTTGTAAGGAATAGGAATGAGCTCAGAGTAAAAATGAGGCTGTAAAGTCTGAGAAGAAGAAGAAGAACAAGACTGAGGGGAGAAATGTGAGTTGCGGCGTGTTTTTTGGACAAAGCTGTCGTCTGGAGGTTTCTGCTCTCTCTGGTGATCTCATCATCTCCAGCAGTTTTGCCATTAGTGCGTGCACGCGCAAAGCCCCCTCTGTGTGTGTGTGCGTGTGTGTGTGTTAGTGAGCATGTGTCTATGTCTGTTATAATTTAGCCCTTTCGTGATTTAGTGTGTGCATTCTGTTGAGCAAGCAGAAACATAATGTGTGGTTCCGTGCACGAGTGTGTTCGTGTGCATGTGTGTGCGGTTGAGTCGGTAGCCAGTGACTCCAAGCCACAATATTTTCCCCCCTCTGTCATGTTGTTCTTTATCATTCATGGAGCAAGAGGAAAAGCAGAGCGTGCGGTGTAGATAAATAGACCTGAGCGGCCGTTGAGAGGCGTGGAACAAGACGTGTTAGGTGGAGAGAAAGAGAGAGAGAGGTTAAAGTGGGAGGTGTTTGCAGAGTAGGGTTGAGCACACGGTAGCTCCACTGACCTATAAGGACAATATTTGCAGACCGCACTCATACACATACACACACAAATGTAGAGCGCACAGGTAGGCTACTTATTTACCAAGTAGGTGCAGTACACACTGGGTGCACAACTAAGTGTGCGTATGATTTTGGATTTTATGATTTTTGATCAAATACAAAAAAAGTACATCAAGCAATGTGAATCACTACAGGAGAGTAAGGACTAAAACAGGGCCAACACTCTGCCCATTAAGCACATACAGTAGATCCAGTACAAGAACATGCCTTGAGAAAAGGACTATCGCTAATGTTGTTTTCAGTCTTGAAGCACGTATCGGGTTTCTAAAATTTTGACCCTCATGGGTCTCTGAATATGATGCAAAAATTTTAGAAATGATGAATACATTGCTGTCATGCAGGAAATTGAATGTTAACTAAGTTAAAAGGGCCTTGCGATTGACTGGCGACCAGTCCAGGGTGTACCCCGCCTCCCGCCTAAAATCAGCTGGGATAGGCTGCAGCATACCCGCGAGCCTAATGAGGCTAAGCGGCATAGAAAACGAATAAAGAATAAATGAATGAATAAGTTAAAAGGGCAGTTAAGTAAGCAGAAGTACAATCAAAGCAGTGCTGTCCCAGTACTTTTGTCCTTTAAAGGTCATCATTTGCTGTCATGGTTAAGAGGCTTTTTTGTGTGTACTTATTTTTGCGCTTGTAACATGTTTACAGCTGTATACAGTGAATAATGTTCATGACGCCGATGGATGTGGTTATCCATTATTTCCTACGGGAAAATCAATGTGAGGTTGGCACGCGCTGTATTACTCATGTGACATCATCAGACTCCCGATGTTGTGACCTTAAGTGTGCATGTTTGGAACATCCACATGTTAGTGTTGGCCCGTATTTTCTAAGCTTAGATGAGCTCAAATATGAGATAAATGGAATAACATGGAATATACTGTGCACACACAAAAGCAACCTACCTACCCGAGTGACCTTACGAGTGTGTCACCCAGTTTGCTGCGTGTACTGCATTCTCTGACAGGAAAATGTATCCCCCACAGCGTAAATCACCTCGCAGAACATGAAATGAGAGGGGAAGTGTTTGTATGACAACCTGCCTGAGTCTTTCTAGGATTTACTGGGTTTCGGAGCACTTTGGGGGCGGGGAGGTTGTGACACATGTAAGTGTTGATTTCCTTTCGGTTGTCACCGTGCAGTTTATGTAGGACTCCGACATGTTGTAGAAAGTCTTCACAGAGGAGTGGAAGCCGTGGTAGCGACAAAGGGAAGGACCAATTCCATAGTTTTCATAATTCCTGGAAGTGGAATTTCACGGTGTCTTAATACATGCTGTCCAGATGCTGTCCTTTTCCCAAACATGCCCACTCTTTGCAGGAAGTTGTGATTGATGGAGTTTGTGATGGGGGATGCTATCAACCGCGATACTATGAATTCTAGCTCCGTCAGCACATTACTCCCGTTGCTGTAACTCAGTTTGTATCTTTAGGTAGCCTTTCTGCACTGTCAGTGACTGGCTTTTCAAATTATAGCACAACCTAGTATCTATACTGTGTATTGTTGTTTTTTTTTAGTTTATTTGGCAAAATGGTGAACTGACAGACTTATTTGGACATCTTCTGGACGTGGGCCATGGAAAAAGTTAAGTTTAAATGGTTATGTTTGTTTAATTTTGTGGAAAGCTAAATTTCAATGGAAGTTCTCCTGTCAGCTATTCTAAATATGTGGTATTGGCACTGCTGCATTATTAAAGTTAGCAGAATTCTGTTTTTTTGGTCAAAGCAATGCGTTAATGTAAAAGCTGTAATGATAATCAGGGAGTTCATTTACCTAAACTGCAAAGAGGACAGTAAGTTAACTAGAGAAGGGGATAACAAACTCAAATTTGAAAACTCATAAAATATACTAATATATACAACTCCATGTTTTAACTTCAGTGAGCATTTGGAGTACCTAATGATAATAAAGAAAACAGAGCCTTTTTTTGACTACATGGCACTTTTATGTATTGTTATATTCTTGTATATTGTACAGCACAGCAGCAACAGAACCACTGTTGTAATTGCAGTTTGGATCAATTTGCTCAGTCAGCGTTAATACGGCTGAAGAGTTTATTGTACGCAACAGTATATATATATCTAACACACATTGTTGCTCACCAACAGCTGAGTAATGTCACCGACATTTTATAGCGCATGCAGAAGTAGATAAAGCTACTGGATGCTGACCATTCATGATACTTCAAATGTTTATAAAAATTCATCAGGACTCTCTAGGAGATGAACAAAGTATCTACAGCCACAGCCAATAATGCCAAAGTTTTTGACCCAAAGTTTTATTAGAGCCCCCCAGCAGTTTTATGCTTTTGTTAGACCATGCACCCCAGCAACTACATTTACACAAATTGTGATGACTACTAGAAGAACTGGTACTTAACTCATTCATAAGCCTGAATTTGGGTTTTGTGTAGGAAAATGTTAACAAAAGTATTGTAATGGTGTGAGCAAACACAGAATGTGACACATGAATCTATCTACTTTTTCTCTTTTACCCACACCATTAAGGCTGAATGTTTTTCAAAACAGTTGGAAGGTGAGACACCTTTAATGCCACCTGATTGAACTGCTTGACCTCCAGTTGAACTATAACAGAATGCAAACCCAGATTGGAACGCTCACCTACGCATGCACATGTACACACGCACAAGCCACACCTGGCTGTTTCTCTTTGTTTCTTTGGATCTGAACGATGGGAGAAGCTTCTGTCGTCATGTTCACACCCATCCTGAGCCAGAAAGCATCCCGCCCTCCCATTGGTGTGCCGGCAGGTTGGAATCTTAGTGCATGTGTGTGTGTTTGTGGAAGGGTGTGACGCCTAGTGTTTGCACCCATTTGTTAATAATTAAAGGCTAACTTGTCTCCAGACTGTGGACTTTGATCAGGTCTCACATACGCACACACAGACCCCTTTTAAGTACACTCTGAGTAGGCCGATACAGTAGGTCAAGTTACCTAAACACACACACACAAATTTAGTAAGTGTCATAGTCTTGGTGGTTGCATCTGGTTTTTCATGGAATCGCCATCCATTGTGCGTTTGTGTGTGTGTGCGTGTGCGTATTTGTCCAGCTTTCGGGCTTCTTAGTCTGGCCTGATGAACTCACCAGTGATCACTGTTACAATGCAGAGTATACCAGGAAACAAGCCGGTGTTTATTAACAAGTAAAAGTAATGGACTGAAAACGGTCGGACAGAAACAGGATGTAGACAAAGTAAACAGGTGAACAAAGCGAGTCAGACAAAACAAGACCCACATTGCAAGGATACAGCATAACAAAATTCACTTTTAACTGCTGTATTTGCTGTTAATGTCCAATAAATTAAATATTAAGAAAATAAAAACTTCATTATTGTCTTGTAAACGGACTTTACAAAACTGTAATATAAAAAAATACATTACTTATGTAAAGTATATTTATACTGTGTATATTTACATTTTTTTGTAATATCATATATTTCTTTATCATTTATGTCTTTTTGTATTGCCAATAATGGTTGTATGAATAAATATACTTGCTGATAATTGCCAATAATAATAATACAAGTTATGCATACATTTACCGCAAATGTCATGACAAAATGCAAATGTATGTGTCGGAATTTCAAACGTGTCCTCGTGTCGTTTTGTTAGGAGTTGGGCCAGTGCAGCCATGCTGATGTATGATTACCCTCTGAAGACAGACATGGACACGGTAAGGCACGCATGTGTACGTGTATACTGGTTGTTTGTGTGTGTGTTTGCATCGTGCCTGAGCACGTTTTCTGATTCCATACAGTAACCTGCACATAACAACCCACACTGTTGTCTAGACAGCCTCGTTCCCACATTCCGACTCTTCCTGGATAAACAGGCTGCAGTACAGCGGACATTTGCATACAATGGCTGCACACACACGGCGCCATACAACAAACTCATCAACACACACGCACAGTGCTGAGAGACATTCCCAAGCATAGCAGGGTCACATATTTTGGCTGACTGTACAGTAGTTGTTTGCTAGGCATGAGCATGTTTTCAGTCCCGGAAAGCTTCAACTCTGCTCTTTTGTTCCCCTTCCTCTTGCAGTCCTTCTACTCATCGCTCGTGAAAAGCCCCGAGCCATACGGAGTCATCTTCTCCCACCCGGCCCACCTGTTCCACCACAGCCACATACAGGCTCTCGCCCAGACCCATGCCACCAGCAACCCGTCACACACCCAGCTGGAGCCCGTGGACCTGTCTGTAACCAAACGCTCCTCCTCCTCCACCGCTTCCTCCTCCCCTCCATGCTCCTCTGCATCCTCTCCGGCCTCCTTGCGCAGCACCCCGCCGTCCCCCTACAGCACTGCGAGCCGTGCCTCTCCGCGCTGCTCCCCCCAGCTGAGCAGGGGATACCCCTCACCGTCCCACACCCTCCCGCCGCCACCTGCCCCCTTACCATACCAAACCATGGTGGCTCCGTTGATGGGCTCGGGCTCGGGTGTCATCCAGAGCTCGGGAGGAGTCGTGGTGTCTCCGGTCATAGTGCCTCTTTCTGTCCTCTACTCCCCCCCTCTCCACCTGCACCAGTCTATAATGGTTAGCCCACCTGTTACTGCCGACAACGACCATCATCCTCGAAGTAGAGAGCACAAGACAGGTAAACCCTACACGACTTTTTCTGTGAGCTGAGAACATAATTCAGCTTTTAGCAATACACTGACATGGAACAAAATAAGGGACAGCCTAAAATCCTTTGTACAATGTCGTTTCAAAGAACTTGCAAAACAACAAGCATGCAGCAAATGCAGTGCTCACGTTGTGCCTCTCATCAAAAGTTAAGAAATGCTAACCTCCTCAGCATAAGCCAGACCTTTCAGACCCTCCAATTAGTCAACTTTCTCCTTCACGCAACATTCCGGTGCATTACATCACAAAAATAAGGCTATACTTGTACTAAGAGTGCCAGTCAGACGTTTGGAGACGCTATTGAATGTGAAAGTCTACTCAAACTTTTGACTGACATTATCTGATGCTTTCATAATGTATTCATATTACAATGTGACGGTTACTTATGTCTCCACACAGTTCACTCGATTAAGTCCTACGATGGGAGTGGGGACACCCACGACTTACAAAAGCCAATCAAAACAGAGCCTCGTGCTGAAATCATCCATGAGCATCACAGCAGCCACAACATCAAGTCATCAGTCGTCAGGATAGCACAGGAATATGAGTAAGTGGCACTTCACATTCTCTCTCTGGTGCATTTGTTTTGGAAATTTGACTTTGGTTGTGTAGTGCTTCACATAGCAGACTTTTGTAATGTCCCACCTCTCTATTTGGAGTTTCTATTTGGAGTCTATAGATTCACCAATAGGTGGCACAAAATTAATTACCTCTCCCTGCCAAGAATCAGAGCTTTTCTTCCTGTCACTCGCACACTCCAGTCACCTGGAGAGATGCAGCATTTGTTGTACCAAAAGCACTGTGGATGGGAACAGGAGGTAGATTAGATAACTTCCCCACAAAAGATCCCCCACGTGCACTCTTTATTCTTTTATTTCCAGTCGTTACGACTCCCGACCTTACAAGTTTATCAGCCACCCGAATCCTGTTGCCGCCACGCTCTTCCACTTCCTGTTCTCTTTCATAACCTCCCCCCCCCCCCTGCTTTCCTTTCAGCTTCCTGTGTTTTTTAGAGTTGCGTGTCCCGCATCTTCTTCTTCATCCTGTCATCCTCCATGTAAATACAAATACTTGATGTAGTGTACATGAACTATAAATCACGTTAGCCCAGTCTATACTACTCATGTTGTCATATACAGTAGGTGTGTGTGTGCGTTTAGATCATTAGAAAAACTATTACACTGCAAAAAAAAAAGCAAGATTCAATATCTGAAGTCCAAACTTTTTTTTACCAGGCACTTTCAATGTTAGACCAGTTTGCTTATGTGGTGTAATATCTGCGCTAGTTGAAGGAAGCAAAGTCATTTGCCAAAAGAACAAGAAAATGCAGCATTTTGGTTTGAATTCATAATACTTCAGTTCATCTTCCTTATATTTTATCTGGTCTTTCAATCAAGGAGGGTTGTAAATAGTCAGAACATATCTGATTATTTTCCGGGTATATTTTCATAAACGTTCAAAGGGGAGTTTTTATTTATGAGAAATCTATTTTTGAATTAAAATCCCACAAGAAATGTCATTGATTTAAATGTTTTTATTTTATGTTTTTATTAAACGTTTTACCTTTTTAAATATTGATTGTTATGACTATAATAAATGAAAAGGAAAATTTAATTATCATTGAATTAATATATAATGCTATTGACAAAACACATGAAGATATATGACATACATAACAAAACAAAAGTGAATGGCAGTTGTGGGTTTAATCAATTTTAGAAATTAATAGTGTGAGGGTAGAAATTCTGCCCTGTCATTGATGGCAACCAATCCAGGATGTGCACCGCCTCCCACCCAAAGTTAGCTGGGATAGGCTCCAGCATACCCCTGCGACCTTAGTGAGGATAAGCGGCAGAGAAAATGGATGGATGGATTGGTAGAAATTTGGAGAATGTTGTTGTTTTGTTTTTAACATTCACAAATTCCAGAAAATGTGCTTATTCTCTCAGGTCTTGTTAATTTTGCCCACTCATTTCCTGGCCAATTGCTGTGTTTCCTATTACATGTTTCCATGTACTGTGTATGGTTTAAATTCGTAACAACTCAAGCAGAAAAAAGAAAATAAAGTGTTTCTATGAGATGAAGTGTCGTGTCTAAATTGAATTTCTCCCAAATAATGAGTCAAGTGGTGCTGATACTGTCGATGCTCTGTCCTGAGGTTTACTTAGCAAGTGGACTTTTCCGCAGTACTGTATGTTCTGCCTGTTTTCAGAGTGACTAGCAATGTTCAGAGACAAAGGGTGACGAGACAAAGCGAAAGGGTGTGGTCGGACTGGAAAAGGGCAGGAGGTGTTTTTCAACTTCCTGACAGGCAGACGTTGCTGGCTTGCTGCTGCCAATAACAGTCAACTTGTGTAATTTCACCATCTCGCCATTTAAAGTATGGGACACCGACGCCCCCTGCTGGTTAAGTCTTTAACCCGTTCCGTCTGTTCTCGCCTTGTTCCTTCAGGAGCAACAACCCGTCAGTCATTGTTCGCTCAGGTGCCCAGCATCCTCTCCCAGCGGACTCTCCAGACACGCTGAAGAAGCGGAGAATCCACCGCTGCGACTTCACGGGGTGCAACAAAGTCTACACCAAGAGTTCTCACCTCAAAGCACACCGCAGGACACACACGGGTAACATACTCTCATCGTAGTTCACCTACAGCCACTGAACACAGCATCGTCATAAGTGTGGTGTACAGAAGCTGCCTTATTATGATGTTTTTAAATTAATACCCAGCTCAACCTATCAAAAATGAATGTTATTACGCAACTAAACTGAATAGAATGATTATATTATTATATATGATATTAGGCATCTAGACATTTATACGGCTTCTCCCCAAGCGGGTCTAGTCTGGAGGTCTGAGTTTGTTAGGTTAATTATGTGGTTCTCAGTTAGTTTCTGTCATGCTCCCGATTTGACATTTTATTCATCAATTTATTCATCTGTACTGTACTGACTGAACTCAAAACTGAAACCATGAGAATGCAACCAAATGGAGAGCTGTGAAGCATAAAAGTGTATTCAAGAGTCAGATTGCATGTTGAGTACAATCAATTTGTACATGTTGGCAGGTCTGCAGTAACACTGAAAGTACTCCCTGCCTCCCACGCCCCCCCGACAGTTAACGCCGCCCCTTCCCAGGGGGTGGCCCCCTCCATTATTTGAGAAGCATTGGGTTAACTGGAGACTTGAATAGTTCATAGATGTGTACGCGAGCGTGATTGGTTGTTTGTACTATACAGTATATATTGTACAGCATGTGCCCATGTGATTGGCTGGTGACCAGTTCACCCAGAATCAACTGGGATAGGCTCCGGCTCACCCTTTTTAGAGTAAAGGACAAGTGGTAAAGAAAATGCATGTCCTTAAAAAGAGGGGGCCGTCTTATATACTGGAATACGGTATTTTTATAAAGCCACATTTTTTTACACAATATCGGATATCATCATACGGTGTCCCTAATGTTGTCTTTCTATCCTGACTAACCCTCACTAATGATCCCCGCTGATGTGTTTTGTGTTCTCATGCAGGAGAAAAACCCTATAAGTGCATGTGGGAAGGCTGCACGTGGAAGTTCGCCCGGTCGGACGAGTTGACGCGACATTTCCGCAAGCACACGGGAGTCAAACCCTTCCAATGTCCAGACTGCGAGCGCAGCTTTTCCCGCTCCGACCACCTTGCCTTACACAAGAAGCGCCACCTACTGGTGTGAAACTTGTTGGTAGAATCCTGTTGCTGGTTTGGACTCGGAGGGGGGTGTAAATATTGGACTTAAATGTGTGACACCTATTTAGCCTACTCTCACAAACACCTTAATCATTCATCTTCATGTGAGGGGAATGCAAACATATTCTGTTCTCACAAGGGTTGCAACATCTCAGCTGGCTTGAGAGTGTTGCCCTCTTGTGGCCATGGAAATCATACACACTGTTGCGCCAAGAACAAACATACAGCCTCTCTGCAAGTAAATTTAACACATCTCTGCATCTAAAGCTTTCTCATACTTGCACACTTTGCTGGAGCACAATGCAGGACACTTACTTTACATTTAGGTTGGAAAGCAAAGTGTTTTGGGATTTGGAATGTCGACCTTGCTGCACTTGGGGCATTATTGTTTGAGTGGGGATATGTAGAAGCTAATACAGGGGTGTCCAAAAAGTTTCCATACAGATCCAAATTAAAGCTATGCAGGGGCTACTGTGATAGTTGTCATCTTTTTGTTTATTAAAAAAACAGATATGCTATGAATTGAATATATAGTCCAGGGTGTACCCCGCCTCTCGCCCAAAGCCAGCTGGGATAGGCTCCAGCATACCTGCAACCATAATGAGGATAAGCGGCATAGAAAATGAATGAATGAATAAAGACAAAAGCAAATACTTTAGTGACAGTGCTCACATTTCAACTTTTTCTCATAACATTACATTTTTTTTTCCCCATTCAGTGAGGCGCTAATTCTCCTCTTTAATGTTCTGTTTGATGTGGGATGTGTTTAGTTTCATTTTTGGAATATGCAATGTGGGCCGCAAATCGCCCCAGGGTTGCACTTTGGACACCCCTTATACAGAAGCAGCGCAATGTTTTATTTGTTATATCAAGTTTATATATCGCTAATACATATATATCGCTAAAACTTTTTAGCTTTGGTTTTGTGGAAGACTTTTATTTGGGAAAATATTCTAGGCGAGGATTTTTTGTGTAATATTATATATTTTATATAAGGTTTATTCCAGCCTACCTTTCTTTTCAATGTTACCACATAATACCAATCAGAGGTGCTACAGCTTAGTGTTATTAAGCTTGTCACCTTAGAACAAAGTAGCACAGTATGTGTGTGTGTGCGTGTGTGTTCGTGTCTCCATGCAGTGTGCACTTTATTGCTAAAATAATAAATATTCCCAAAGTCAGACATTTATTCCCTACACGTACTCATAGCAAATGGAGCAGCTCTGCAGATCTGCATTTGCTCCTGCCATTCTTTGCATGTAAAGATTTTTGTGTGTTTGCAAATATAAGTTGTAATATATATATACTATATATTTTATAATTATTAGACTGAAAGGGCAATTAAAGTTTTTTTTATTAAGCACGATTTTTGATACTCAGAATGAAAAAACTACAACACACTTGTGTAATGTTATCTCCTTTTTAATCTATGTTGAAAATTTAAAGGGAATGTGTTAAACTGTGAACATATAATTGTACAGGTCTGTCTGCAAGTTTTGCATAAAAAAAATAATATTCATACCACTTAATAAACATATTGATACTATTTTCAGAGTGGTGTGCTGTGATTGACATTTGCACTGTTAAACTACATAAAATCAATTAATTTTAGTATTGGTCATTGTTTTATTTTTTCTGAATGGGACCAGTCCAAAGTTTGGACATACTTTGTGTGTTCAAACGTTTGACTCGTACTGTACATTTACTGTACAACTAATTTGGCTTTGTCAGTTTGCACCAATTTACATCTAAATGAGAGATAAATCACCCTATTTTTTAACTGCATTACACTTAAACATATGTTAACCATCATACATCATTACGTCACTGTCGTTCATCAATCAATGGCAATGAGATGGAATTATTGTGGACTCACCAGGAGCTACTGAGTTAGTCATAACAAAACTACAATTAAACGTGCAAAAAAGGCCGCCATTTCCAGGAATGAACTTCTCTCCATAAGTGTCAATCATGTGCCTAGATCAGTGGTGTCCAAATTTTCACCAAGGACTGCATACTGAAAAATCAAAGGACGTGGGATCCATTATCACAGTACTTAGTACAGTACTGTACTGGCATTATGCATGTCACTGTTGTGTTACAGGTGACAAAGTGCAATATTCATGTTGTTAGAATCACTCTTTCACCTTTTTGTTGTATTTAAACTCGTTTTCACCCGTTTTTGCTCGCTTTTTGTGGTTTACTTGTTTAGCGGAAACTTTGGGCCTGTCCACATGGGAACGGTCTCTTTTTTTTTTTAAATGGCGGGTTGAAAACAAAAAGTTGCGTCCACACCGTCCCACCCCGTTTAATAAATACTGTATTTGCATGCACGCGGGAACAGATCTCAGAGTGTAAAAAATGTAATACACAAGGCACACCTGTGTGTGTGCCATCGTGTGACAGTCCATACCAACGAAGAAGAAAGAATGCATGGTTTTCCACTTTCCAAGGCTCATCTAGACTTACAATGAAGTGGAATTTACATGTGCATCATTTTGAGAGAAAAAGGCAAGAAAATACCAGGAGGACTGCGGTGAGTCCTGACACTGGAAATACTCGGGTATTACGTTGGCTTGTATTCATAGCTGCCTTCTGGTCATGTGACAGCCACGACTCGTTGACGTCGTTTTAAACAAGTGGCGATTACTAGTCCATATGGAAGAAACGAGCCGGCCCGATTTTTCCCACTCTGGAAGGCCGTTTCAGGTTACCCAGAATGCCGTTTCCATGTGGATGCAAATGTTTACTAATCTGGCACAGTGTGAATGCAATTTTTTTCAATTCTCAAAAAAAAAAAAAAAATCTCAGGAGTGTTCTGTGTGGACAGGGCCTTAGAATGTGATGTGCGCCACACACACACACAAAAAAACCCACATTTGTACTTTCCAACGGATATCTAAGATGAGTCTTTGCCTACCATCATCTTGTTGCTCAAGGTGTGGACGCCATTGCTCCAACGCGGCGAAAATAACATGATTAAAAACGATTTTAGCACAAATTAAATGTTGATCCATTCCAAACACACTAAATTTGTGAATATTAAACAATGAGTGTCACACTGGTCTTCACGCAGTCCAGTCCAAACTGTAACCCAGAAGCAGTAGTGATGTGTCGGTCATGAACGAATAGGCCTTAAGAACCTGCTCTTTCAACTGAACGACAGGAGCCGGCTCGTGTTGTTGGGAACCATTTCGGAGCCGACTTGTTCTTTTTTTCCTGTTAAAGGTGAATGTCATTGGTCAAAATGTGTGGCGGCATCTCTGGTGTCCACACTGAGCAGGGGGAGGAGCGAGGTTGAACATACGCCGTGGTGCGCTTAGAGCCGATTTGTTGATGAGATGTTAGGTTAATTGGCGACTCTAAATTGTCCATCGTTATGAATGTGAGTGTGAATGCTTGTTTCTCTATATGTGCCCTGCGATTGACTGGCGACCAGTCCAGGGTGTACCCCGCCTCTCGCCCAAAGTCAGCTGGGATAGGCTCCAGCATCCCCGCGACCCTAATGATGCTAAGCGGCATAGAAAATGGATGGATGAATGGATGATATGTTTTGTAGCTGTTCATTTGGGTTTAAATAAATAGATGAAAGTAATAAACAGCTGTGATGAAAGTAATAAACAGCATTATACACATACGTTTAAGACGACGAACAAACCTGAAGAGCTCTTCTTAATGAGCGGAGCCAAAAGAAGCGGCTCTCTAAAATGGGCCGAAATTCCCATCACTAAAAAGCAGCGCTCTCTGCTTGGACGGGTGGGATTCATCTTGTCGTTTCTTAGCCACCCATTACATCCACCGCCGGGTACAGCAGCCCAAAGGTTTGGCCAGGACGCGCTCGTGACAAAGAGTCATTGTGACAGCGGTACGACTCTCGGAGGAGCCTCTTATTAGCGAGTTTTGACCTGACGCGGACGTTCGCGACAGAGCGGGGCGGCGAGTCATCTTGACGGTGCTGCTACTCTTCGGCTCGGACGGCCGCTGGCCTGCCGACGTGGCGGGGCGGAAGAGGAGACGCCGGCTGGTACCGAACTGGTGAGTTGAGGCCCTCGGCATTTCGCACAAAAAACCCAACACAAAGTCCTTTTTCAAAAAGTCACTCGTTGACCCTACGTAGACGTTTCGAAGGATGGACATTGCTGTGCGACTCGTCGTCAAGCCAGTGCAAAGTCAGAACCGTCCGCGAACGAGGACTTTATTGTTGTGCTGCTTGTTCAAACTTATCACACTAGTCGGGCACATCGCATTCAATGATCACACGTTTTAGAGACACGCTGAAAACGCCCTTACGTATGCCATACATGGACATTTGCATATGTAGCAATAAATAAATATATATATGAATATGTATCTTGCACGAGACCTGTATACGCTTCCCCCGTCACGTGGTTCACTCGGGTTGAAAAGATGTAAACATGTTTCATGTTTATCAACAGGCGGATGAGGTCTTGTCGATATCTACAGCAAGCAACCAGAAGATGGCGATGTGTGTCCTGCTTATGTCCTCATTGAGTCATATTAATATCATTTCCGGCACAACAATAAATGGGAGGCCTTTAAAAAGTCACTCTTTGATACAAAAAACCATACATTTACCCGCTTACCAAAAACGGTGGTATAAACATCGTATAATCATTTTTTCCCCGTTATACAAGTTTAAAAGTACCTCACCCCAAAATCTACTCTGCTTCTTTGTACTCTTTTTACATTTTGAATGGTGTAAGTGTAAACATGTGACATGCATACATATGACACAACATAAACATAGGCTTGGTCAACATAAAGGAAACCGTAACATTAACATATCAAATATGAATTTGATATAAGGCCAGTGAAAAAAGTTATGACCGTAAATAATTTCCATAAATACCTTTCATTAAGTATTGCCTGTAATTATTAGGTCCTCAAATGGGCAGGTGATTGGTAGCAACATTGATTTTCCTGCATTGGTATTTTTTTCACCAGCACACCACACATTGCTGTACAAACTATTAGATACAATAGTCATTTTTCTACTTTAAACCAGTAAGTCCTTTAAAAGTAACTGAAATATCCACCCATTCATTTTGGACGGGTTTGCCAGAGCCTAACCTATATCAAGTATTCATTATATTTTTGTAATTTGTATCTTTTAACACATGCAGGAAGCTAAATTGAAAACACACAAATGCATTATATAAAACTTTTTTCTTTGCACATACATAACTTATCGCTTTAGTACCAAGGCATCCTTGCAGAAGGGTTAATTTGGCCATTTCTCTTAGCTAATTTAAGGAACAGAGAAGCTATTGTAAAATGTTTTTAAAATTATTATTTTATATAATTATCCTATATTCACTTATTTGTTTATATTGCTGATGCTGTATCTATTAGTTTCACGACAGCTACGTATGTGTTAATTCTACAACAGGATGTATAGTATGTGATGTCACACATATAGGTATCGGTTGATATTGGAATCAGAAATTGATATCAGATATCGGGAAAAAATCCAAAATGGGACATCCCTAGTCTTCATAGTTGGTCTTTACATTATTATTGTCGTCTTAAAACATACTGTATACTGTACTGTAATGTCTCCCCCTCCAGATCACCATGTCCGAGTCTGCCCCTTTTGATGCAGCACCTGAACACCCCCCACACTGTGATCTCAGCTGCAACCCGGGTGTCCCAGAAGACATCACAGCACCATCAGAACCCCAACAGCCTCCTCAGAACCTTGAGAGCTTGCTGCAGACTTCAGAGGATGCCAAAGAGAGTGAAATATCTTCTGAGAGTCCATGGAAAGAGTCTATTGGTCAGCTGAATGAATGTGACCAACCAGTGAGTCTGGAGGCAGAAGCAGTGGAGGAGAATGGAGGAGAGGTTGGTCCATCAACATGAGGCGTTCAAATAAAGTTATACTGTATGTAGAGAATCTAAATGTGTTATTGTGTGTGCAGAAATCACAGCACGAGAAAGTTTGGGCAGGTTGGGGCTCATGGGGCAAATCTCTCCTGAGCAGCGCTACCTCTACAGTGGGTATGTCTTCTCTCCACCATACTACCATACACATCCATCCATCTGCTGATTTTCACGTTCTTCCTGTACTTACAGGCCACAGTTTGTCCTCCGTCAAGGTGAAGGCAGGAGAGGTTCTGCATCTCCACAGGACCTCCGTGGGAGAGGAGGCCACGGAAAAAGAGGACGACGCATCGGAGGATAAGTCAGGAGGGGAAAGCGTTGAGCTGGCCGAATCTGAAGAAGCCATCACCACCGTCACCAACAGGGGGGGCGTTTTCTCCGCCATCTCCAATGCTGTGCAGAACACGGTAAGGGCATGCATTTACTGCTTGGTTGTGTGAATATTCTGGTTTTTGTTTTCCCCATGTGGATTTTATCATAGTGGCGAAGAATTTCTCCTTAAATTTTGGTCAGAATCTACATAATGATGTGGTAATAAAAATACCAATTGATAATAAAAGTCAGACCACGGTAGTGTATCGCGATGAATTGAGTCCGGATTGACTTTTCCGTGAAGTAGAATTCAGTATTAATAAATGCAATATTTTTGTAGTTACAGTATAGAAAATGTGTTTATGACCTGGCCAGGCTTTTTTCTTTTTTTTTTTTTT